>JAZGTI010019615.1:0-11001 GCA_036877585.1 Botia kubotai | reverse complement strand
GTGTCCTGTATTAAAGCAGGCTGCTCTGCAGCATTTCTGAACTGGTGCAGTGCCGGTTCATCTCCACTAATGGTGTGCAGAACAAGGGGGACTTTTCAATTCAACATTAACATAATCTGAAAACCAACCAAAAAAACGACAAAAAATCCTGCATCATGAGCTTCGACCCTTTCATCTCGTCCTCATTTTCCCGGCGGTGGAATAACTCCCCCACCACCTACCGCCTCTCTCGGGGGCCCCTGTCTTCCTCCAGGTGGTCCGGGCACTCGCAGCCCCTGCAGCGCTGGGAGCAGAGTGACCTGAGTCAGGCGAGTGTGGTGAATGCAGAGCTGCTGGAAATACGAGCCCAAGAAAAAGAGCAGTTAGTGGGTCTGAACAACCGCTTTGCGTCCTACATTGAGAAGGTGCGACATCTAGAGCATCAAAACCGGGCCCTGCTTCTGCAGTTGGAGGCCCTGCGGCGCAGGCAGAGTCAGCCCTCCCGACTGGAGCAGCTCTACATACAGGAGGCTCGGGGTCTTAGGGAGCAGTTGCACCAGGAGGCCCAGAAAAAAGCATACATGGAGGCACAAAGGGAGCAGCTGAGGGAGATGCTTGCACAGCTGCATGAGCGCTGGGAGGAAGAAGCGCAGCGGCGTAGCCGGGCAGAGGCAGACCTGCAGCAGTTGAGGGAGGAAGCAGGCAGGGTGACGCTGGACGGTTCTGATGCGGAGGCCAGTGTGGTCTCCTTGGTGCAGGAGCTGATGTTCCTAAAACAAGTGTTTGCGGAGGAACAGGAGGGGTTGAAGGTCCAGCTGCAGGTTGCCAGCCTCAGTGTGGAGCTGGACATAAGTAGACCAGACCTGTCGGCTGCTCTGAAAGAGATCCGAGCGCAGTATGAGAACCTGGCTGGACGCAACATGCAGGCGGCTGAGGCCTGGTACCGGGGTAAGGTGGCTAGCGTGGTGGAGCTGACAGATAAGCAGGAGGAGGCTGTGCGCTTGGTGCGTGAGGAGACAGCTGAGTACAGACGGCTGCTGCAGTCCCGTTCAGCCGAGGTTGAAGCTCTGAGGAATGTCATCGATTCACTGAATGCACAGCTAGGTGACCTAGAGGAGACACAGACCAATGAAGTTACTAAGTACCAGGTATACTTTAAATGACATCTGCAGATCACTAGATCCAGACAATTACACTATTACCATATTGACTCGGCACCACATACACAGTTTAACACAGATCAGTGTGTTTATGATAACATTCTACAGATCTATAAAAAAGGAGATGCATTTGAAGAAAACAGACAAGATTAAAATGGGAGACAAACATTACAGATTAAAGGCTAGATAATTAAAGCACTTTGGATACATACTTGTGAAAATGCTACAATATGAGTTTTAACCAAATTTTAGAGCTGGTGTCTAAGGAAACACAAATTTGTTTTGTCACAGACACTAGGTGAGGGACTATAAATTAATCTTACAAGAAATGCCGCACTGCACTATTCTACATGCATACAGCAGTCTTAAAAGCGCACATTTCCAATGTATTCTCTTGCTTTCATTATTGCAAAGAGAAAGTGACACCAAAAACAGTTACAAATGAATCTGTCTAATCTAAATGAATCTGTGAATGCTACTGATGCTGACTCACTCTTCCTTTAGTGCTGAATCATGACTGCTTGATTTTATGGACATAATGAGTAATTACAAATAGAACCGATTTTAAAAGGCTTTAGTATTGCTGAGCAAAATCTGCATAAAGTACTCAATATTCAGTTTAATATATTACATCTGCATCTCTGACACAAATACCATAGGAATTATATTGTTGGTTAATATTTTTGGCATTAATTAGTTTTTGTGAACTTTTAGGGAAGGATAAGTGACCTAGAGAGGGATATTTCTGGGGCAAAAGAGGAAATGTCACGTTATTTGCGGGAGTATCAAGATCTGCTGAATGTGAAGATGGCTTTGGATGTTGAGATTGCAGCTTACAGGTAAAACATCATGACAATATGGCAGCTCGCTTTTCGTAAATTCATATGCATTTAAATATTATTCAATAAAATGTATTCAATAAAAAGATTAAAAAACAGATTGATCACAAACGTTTTGTTTTATGTTAAACGATTGATGTTAACGTTTTTGGTACTTTGCTTTGTACTGACATCTACTTTGGTCCCAACAGGAAACTCCTGGAGGGAGAAGAAATTCGATTTACATATTCCACCATCCCAGCCCTTGCTTAAAAACCGGAAAACTCACACCTCCTGAACCCTGATATCACATATCCATCACATTCCAACTGTCATCTCTGTTGAGCCAAATCAACTGATTTCCTATCATTAAATTACATCTATAATTCTAAAATACTAATGTTCACTAAACTATCTTGGTCTCCAAAGTTTCCAAAACCATCCTACTAACCTGGAACCACCACATAAGACCATCTGTGCCAAATCCATAACCTCTGCATTTTCATCCAATCCTCGATTTTTCATTTCCTTTAATTACCTAGAAAATGTCACCTGACCATTAAACGTACACTCAGCATATCATTACTTAAAGACAAACGCGCCCTTGTGTCGAACAAGAGGTACACTAAATGAGGTCCCCCTTCTTCTTTACACTGTAGATTTAAAAAAAATGGAGATAGTGCTCAACGCAGCACTCACACAGTAACAGCTCAGTGTCATGTTGGCAGATTCTCATGGTGGACCTCAAAATGGTTGAAATGGTAACTCCATGCTAATATTCATCAAATTGGCTTTGTTTGATTCCCAGCACCCATTAGCCAGTGATCCCCCGTATGCAAACTTTTAACCAATTGTTTGTAGAGGTGGATTGTTATTAAAACTTGCTTTGGGTGCTAGGCAAAAAAAGTTTTTAACTGGGCATCAGGCCAAGAATCAGCCTACAGGATACTGTCCATCTGTAGCTCTTTATTATACCAGTAGAAAGTGCAACAGTTGTTTGTTTATAGATCATATTATTGTTTTCCATTTAGCATAGAAGCACTTAATTTGCTTAGTGTCTGTGTTCTGCTTCTCATGATGTTTTGTTTGTTTTGTTGAGGATATATTGTTTTAGCTTTACAAAGTGTTTGGTGTGATAAAAGCATGATTGAAATTCTGGTTTAGGAAAAATAGCTGTTTTTGGATTTGTGATTTAAAAGCAAATGTCATGCTCTCATCTATGTCTGTTGCATTATCTAGGTTATAATGTAAGCTAACTGTCAGTCATTTGGTAATTAAACAAGAAACCGAGCCTGTCTATCTTGATAGTCTCTGAACTGATTGGTGTTGTATGTTTGCACCTAAATACATGCTAAATAAACAAAATACAACAATAACTTTTCTTGAAATGTTTTCTGGGACATCCACTGGGACATCCAGTGTAAATCTCAAACCATTTTTAATGAGGACCCAGTCAGAAGATTGAATAGGGAAGAATCTAGACAGTTGGGTAAACCAACTAATATATATAATAATTAAAAATTAATAAATAATTCAAGTTAATACTTACCTTGACCTGGTGCAAATAATGAGGCTGCTGGGGTGGCCAGAGGCTTCTGTAGTTCCCATGACACCAATAGGAATAAATGGTATAAAGATATAATAATGAGGCTGTTTATGTCAATTGATTAAAATGCACTATGGGATATACTGTGTTGCCTGTGTCCATCCATTAAAACATTTTTATGGCATTTATCTAAGCATCCAGTGATTCAAAATCTGTACTAAATCTAAATTTGGAAATAATTTGGATTTGGTTGTTCAGATTTTTGATTCAAAATATAAAACGTAAATGTTATGATGTAAGGTGAATTAAGAATGTTCAAAATCCTGCATTATTTCAAGGTCCATGCACTGACTTTGTTAACAAAAGGACAAAGGTCAGATCTCTATCATGAAAGAACACAAGATGCTCTCCTCAAATCATGTTGTGAGTCCATGCCAGCTGGGGAGGATATACCAACTAAAAAACGGTCTCATATTTATGGACCAGAACACATGAGACCATTTTGATTGTGTTACTGAGAGGGACAATTGTGCCTTACTGTTTGGAGAGTATGATATATAATCAGAAGGTTGTCAGTTCAATTCACAATGTTGACAGGAAGTAACTGAGGTGCCCTTGAGCACCTGTATGCCAGTGTAAATGGCTGCCCACTGCTCCGGGGGTATGTCAACAACTCACTATTCCAATATGTGCACAATAACTCAATGGGTTAAGTACGTGTCATTTACATTTACGCATTTGGCAGACGCTTTTATCCAAAGCGACTTACATTGCATTGTACTACACATTGATCACTATACATTGAGTATGTGCAATCCCTGGGATCAAACCCATGGCCTTGGCGTTGTTAACGCCATGCTCTAACCACTGAGCTACAGGAAAGCCACCACGTGTCACCACTACCACACTTGGCCTGCACGTCAATACGGAGTAATTTTCATCTTGCATTTACAATTCTGTGCAGCGCGTGGCAGTAGAGAGCGTTTTGCGTTCACTTCAGCCTTCGAGTAAAAGAAACATCTTCCGTGGTTAAAGTTCAAGAGCATGGCGACATGAGCAGTCGCTGAAGCGATACATAGTCATGTTTTTACCTCTTGCATGTGTTATTTATATTAGATTCCCACAGACCGGGTATTAACTGCGTGCTTTGTGTAGACGAGTATTATTTATTATAACTGAACTCAACCTGCAACATGCTACGGGCAATATCAAGAAGTCATACCCCTGTCATCCGTCTTCTTGCACCTCGAACCGCTGTTCTGGTCGAAACAGTTCGGGGTAGAAAATCACGCACAGACCCGAAGGCGAAGTCAAAAATCGGACGGATCAAGACACCCCCTCCCGTGGACCCAGTCGAAATGGTTGTACTAAAGGAACGTTTTACTGAGTACAATCTGATCATGAGAGCCTTGCGGTAAGCATGCATGCCCACCAAATGATTTCTCGTATGTTTCTGATCAAGGTCACTTTGAATTACCTATTGAATTGTATTTTGTCATGACAGTGGAACTTTGTTTAGTTAATGCATGTGCATTTACATAATGGAAATGTTTGGCACGTATAGACTGGAGTTTAAAGAGGAGATGTTGAGAAAGAGATATGAAGAAGAGGTTGGGTCCCTGGCAGAGGAGAGAGCCAAACTAGAGGCTGAGGAGCATCGCTCATTGATGGCCTGGAATGACGCTGAAAACCTCAGGCTGCGAAAAATACGGTGAGTTGCGTATTGTGCGTGAGTTACGAAATGTTTGTGAGTGACGATGTGCAGTTGTTTAAAAATGAATGTCATTTCGTCTTCTAGAGAGCAGCGTATGCTAAAGGAGACTGAGGCTAAGGAACAGAGACAGAGAGAAGCAGCTCTCTTACGTCAACAAGAGCTGGAGAACTACATTAAAGAAAAAGAAAGAGAAATTTTACAACTACAGGTGATAATTGTTTTCTGTACTTTTCAATGAAAACAACATGCTAGACTTCTGTTTAGGAAAGGGCTGCTCTTGTCAGTTTTGTTAAGCTGTTTAGTGAAATATTTGCAAAACGCATTTAATAGTACAAGTATTATATTTGTCTAGTAATTCTGGAATCTATGCAAATGTTTTTAACAGTCTATTTAAATATGAACAGAAATTTGCCTCTAACACCCAAACATTTTATCTGTGTTTCAGGAAGAGGCAAAGAACTTCATCACACTGGACAATCTAGACCAGTGTATTGAAGAGGCTCTAGACAACCCAAAAAACTACAATTTTGCTATTGATAAAGAAGGACGTGTAGTCAAACGAACTGTGCTTCAGTGATAGATACAGGAGCTAAAGAATCAAAATTCCTTTGTATATAAAAATATTTACTGTTATGTTTAAGCTGTTTGTAAAGTAAAAATCCTTTCTCTTGATCTACATGAGTGCTTTGTGTTCTAACCCACTGAATATTAGGCATACAAAACAAGTATTTTCGTATATAAACATTTACATATTCTTTGTGTGTATAATTCCTGTAGCTCAGTGGTTTCCTGTAGCTCAGTGGTTAGAGCATGGCATTAACAACRCCAAGGTCATGGGTTCGATCCCAGGGATTGCACCTACTTAGAAACAATATGTAGTATAATGCAATGTAAGTCGCTTTGGATAAAAGCATCTGCCAAATGCGTAAATGTAATTCTAAGCGTTCTTAATTTAAGATTTCTTAAATTAAGAACGTATAAGCATTTGTGCCTTTGTGCTTTCGTTTATTTTGTTCGTTGTCATTCTGCTTAATATTAATGCAAATGCGTCTTATAAAAATACAAACCTAAATTAAAACTATCCTTAATAAGTGCAACTTACTAGAGGTCAAATACGGTAATTAGTTACTGGATTGTAGAACATAAACCTGAATTAAACTAACCGAATTAAACGCAACTTCATAGAAGTCAAGTACAATAGTATATAACTTCCCCCACATCTCCCGGCGAATGACGTATTGCCTGCAAAGACATGCCTATCGTACATGTCTACGCATGCGCTGATGTGTTGTCAAAGCGTCACCCGAAAGAGTCAGGCATTAGGCATTAACAAGCAGAGTGTAGCTGGGGTGGTACTCCGAGACGTGAAGTTGTTTTTTAACCACATACCTTCGTATGAAGGCGATGTTTTTCTCCCAAAGCTTTATCTTATCTTTTCCACCATGTGTTAGGCGCAGTAATATGAACCTGGTGCTTTGTTTCAGAATTATTGTTTTTTACTGATGAAATAACATGGCAACATCGCATGTGAACCGCTTTATTATAAAGACAGTGACGAGATGTCTTCAGAACAGCAGCCGTCAACCATATTTAATAAATGTAAGGCCTGTAGGACACGTTTCTAAATCGTCATTGGATAAACAAAATCATGAGAAAGGACATCGTAATGACAACGGCCAGCGGAGCTCAAGCGGTAGCAGTCACAACTGCCTTGTGGCAGTTGCTGTCGGTCTGGGACTCAGTGGAGCAACAGCCTTGTTTGCGTTAAGAGACGAGGACAGTAAAGATGCATTACAAAGGACTGTGGCGGTCAGAAACTTACTGGTTGACAGCATCCTACCTACTGTCCAGTGTGCCTCACCGTTCAAACCTGACAGTCCGCGGTACAAATACAATTTTATTGCAGATGTCGTTGAAAAATCAACTCCGGCTGTAGTGTACATCGAGATCGTTGGGAGGTGAGTCTGTCAAAATCAATAAGTCAATAAACGTGGATCCCTTTAAACTAACTTGTTTAATTTTGTTCAAGCAGATATGTATTGACTTTAGCTGTTTAATTCCCAGACACCCTTTCTCTGGCCGAGAGGTGCCCATCTCGAATGGTTCTGGGTTCATCATAAGTAGTGAAGGATTAATAGTGACCAATGCCCATGTGGTTGCCAATAAGCGTGGTGTTTGTGTTAAACTGACCAATGGAGAGACTTACAGTGCTGTAGTCCAGGATGTAGATGAGGCTGCGGACATTGCCACTATCAAAATAAATGCTAAGGTACCAGTGATGCTTTGGTACATATCTAAAGTACTTGTGCATAAGCTTCTTTATAATAGGGCATGTATTATGTCTTCACAGATCTTTCTCCTTTGCAGTTTTAATCTGTGTTCTAATCTTGTTCTAGCATCCCCTCCCAACACTGCATCTTGGCCAGTCATCTGATGTGCGTCAGGGTGAGTTTGTGGTTGCCATGGGGAGCCCCTTTTCTCTAAAAAACACCATCACCTCAGGAATAGTTAGCTCCGCCCAGAGAGGCAGTAAAGAGCTGGGGCTCTCCAACCCCAACATGGACTACATCCAGACTGATGCTACCATAAATGTAAGAACTCAGAAAATAATATTTTACATAGGAAACATAAGTGCAGTTGCATGAGAACACCATATTTGTATAATTATAGGACAATTTGTTCTGTCTTTACCAATATTGAACAACAGAGGTATCACTTAATTCAGTAATACTTTTCTATTTTATAGTTTGGAAATTCAGGTGGTCCCCTTATTAACCTGGTAAGTCACTGACATTTACGCAGCACACTACCTGAACATACTACCCGTAAAATTTGGTTATAGGATTAAGGAAGTTGTTTTCCCATTTCAGTTTATTTCATATAATAATTGAAAGACACATTTATCTTGCAAATCAGTGTGCCAAAGCACCTAATGATTGGCCATGGTATGTAATGCAAAATGATTAGGATTGTGATACAAATAGATTTCTCATCTTTGTAACCTTTAGGATGATGAGGTCATTGGCATTAATACTATGAAAGTGACTGCTGGGATTTCCTTCGCTATTCCATCAGATAGAGTCCGTCTCTTCCTTGAGCGAGCTGCGGACAAGCAAAGTAAGAATGACCCCTAAACTACCAGGTTTTTCTTTTTTTAATAGTCACATTATTGTGGTCACTAACTGTCCTTGATGGGAATCTGCTTCTTTTAGAATCCTGGTTTGGAGAATCAGGATCAAAACGGCGCTACATTGGAGTGACGATGCTGACTCTTACCCCCAGGTGAAAACTGTTTATTAATACAGTTTGTTAAATTCACTAAGAATAATCACACCTGATGATACTGTTGCTTATTTGCATGTGCTGTGTGTGTTTTTGTAGCACCTAGTTCAAAAGAGGCAATTCAAGTCAGTTTATTCTCAAAAGTTGGTGCTGAACGATATTTGCATGGGAGAATTACTGTACCATCCTTAACTTGCACTTCAGGACATTACAAATGTTTAATAAATTCATTTCTTGTAATGTATATGAATGTGTGAAGTGGTCACTGAGACAAGTGAATACGAGAGACAGTTTCAGTACTGTGATCTTTACCC
Organism: Botia kubotai; assembly: GCA_036877585.1. Taxonomy (NCBI): domain Eukaryota; kingdom Metazoa; phylum Chordata; class Actinopteri; order Cypriniformes; family Botiidae; genus Botia; species Botia kubotai. The sequence goes on along the minus strand of JAZGTI010019615.1, from coordinate 2,188 downwards.
CTTCAGCATAATCGAAGAGTTGAAGATGCGTGACATAAACTTTCCAGATGTAACACATGGAGTCCTTATCCACCGTGTGATTATAGGATCTCCAGCCAATAGGTAAGCAGCAATAATCTGACTCCACTGAACGAATGGTTGACAGAGGCCCTTGAATTGTTGATGCAATTTCCTGTTTTCTGTTTCACAGAGCTGGAATGAAAGCAGGTGATGTTATTGTTGAGATAAATGGGTCAAAGGTGAACACATCAGAGGAGATCTATAATGCTGTGAGGACAAGAGAGAGCTTAAACGTGGTGGTCTGCAGAGCTGAAGACCTCCTCATACTACACATGACCCCCGAGTACACAGAGTGACATCACCATAAAGAAGTGTTACACACTAAATAAAGAGAAATGGCTCAGTTAAAAAATGGTGAATTATGGAGAAATGAGAAACAATTTTACTTAGAATTAAAGGAGATTTTAGCTTTGAGAAGGAAACTTTTACAAAGAAAACATAATAGAGGACTGAACCTGGTGTAGTTTGTTTAACTAAGCCTCACATTTGTGTAGTGCTATCGAAACATTTTTTTGCAAGTGTGCATTTTGTACATGTTTTTGGAAGTATATGTATGAGTGTGAGAGATTCTGAGCATGTCAGTTTACTGCAGTACACTAGATAAATATCAGTGTACCTTCTCACTGTACCAGTATTGTTCTGAAGGAAAATAGAATAAATACCACAGAATATTTGAGTCTGTGTTCAGGAAACGTGGTTTATCACTACACCAGTAAGTGTTTAATCACTAAAATTACAGAGGGTGCTCCTATTGCTACATTGCCTATGTTTTGTATTGATTCTTATGTTATGAAGTTTATATTTCAATACATTTTAAAACAAGTGTATTTACAATAAAACATTGAAATATCAAAGCAATAGTACATAATTATATTACACGGTGCCTTCAGAAAGTATTGACTTGTTGGTTAATTCTCATTCTGATGTGAGAAACAATCAAAGCAGGTTTCAATTATCCTAAATGCTCATATGAAGATGTCCTCTGAATTATTAACCAGGTAACAGTATTTCTGTCATAATGCCCAGTGTCAACTGTTGTGCTATAGTGTTGCTGAAACAGCTTGTATCTAATTTTGTGCAACAGCCCTGTTTGATGCAGTTAATTTTTTATTGTGGATTTATTACTTTTGTTGGTAAAGGAATCCAATTACTGTTTTAACGTTACAATTTTAACATGCAAGAAAATTTGAAACGGGATAAATGCATTCAGAAGGTGCAGTGAATCATATTTTGCATAAATTTTGTTTGCTTATGTTTGCTTGTCCTGTCTTATGTTTGCTTGTCTAAGTGCTGCATAGATCCCGTTATAGTGACATATGACTATATAATTTATTTGGAGCATTAATTTTTTCGTTTTGTATGTGGCTTGTGATACTTGAGAAACCACTGTTTTTATTACAACTTTTAACACTTTTCCCATCCATATCTAAAAGAGGAGTGTGACATGAAACAGTAATTACACTGTAGATGAACATTTAAACAAAAAGAGATATACAAGTCATACATGAAAGATTTTAAGAGTGACATAAGATCTGATGATAATATTTAAAGCATAACATATATTCACAATCCCTGCAATAGCATTTAAACCTGAATGATCATCTTGAGTACAAAATATTAAAGTATTTTAACTCACAGAAACACCAGCACATCAGCTGTGTGAGATATCAACAAGATTTTTTAAACCTTTAAGAAAATAGGTAACTGATTGCCCTGTAAACAAATACTGCAGACCATACCGCACAGCTCTATCGAAATTACAGTTTGTGTATGTATACGTTAGTGCAGTGGTTCCCAAACTGGGGGCGTGGCAAGGCTTTTGTACAGTCAGCGCCCAGCGGTATTCGGCGTGCTCCGCTCAATATTCCGTTATATGAATGTGCGTTCTGTGGAGTTGCTTGAATTTTTTTTAAAAGGGGGGGCCGGCAGAAAAAGTTTGGGAACCACTGAGTTAGTGTAAGTTGATTTAGGAAAGCCTCACAGGATTCCTCAGATCACCACAATGCCTTCAAATAGAAAGTGTCAATGGGAATTATTAATTAAACATATTCTTTTGGATTAAATACTAAATAATGTAGAGATTTCCCCAATACACAATTTCATGTCTGGATCTGAGATGATCAACAAT
>JAZGTI010019614.1:0-11002 GCA_036877585.1 Botia kubotai | reverse complement strand
ACACACACACACACACTCAGCCTGTGTAACACACTTTGACTAATCTTATGTTCCCATTTACACACATTTGCAAATGAGCATGCAGCCTGCATACCTCTGATGGATGCTAAGGCACCTGCTGATTTAAGATTATGGCTAGATTCAGAAAGCATACTTCTATACTACTCTAACTGTTTCTGCAGTATAGAGTATGTATTGTAATGGAAAGCCAGACTCACAGAGAGAGGTTAGTTAAGCTGACAGGCCTATTTATTGCACAGACGAGTAATGGATAAACAGGTATGATAAACTCCAGATATATGTATGACAGGAATGGTAAAGATAATACTGACGATGAGAATCCAGGAGCTGACGTTGACGATGGAGATGGAGGTAAGTAAAACACACACAACACAACACTGGAGAACACGAAGGAGATCTTGGGGACGAACACAAAGGAGATCTTGGGGACGAACACGAAGGAGATCTTGGGGACGACCACGAAGGAGATCTTGGGGACGAACACGAAGGAGATCTTGGGGACGAACACGAAGGAGATCTTGGGGACGAACACGAAGGAGATCTTGGGGACGAACACGAAGGAGATCTTGGGGACGAACACGAAGGAGATCTTGGGGACGAACACGAAGGAGATCTTGGGGACGAACACGAAGGAGATCTTGGGGACAAACACGAAGGAGATCTTGGGGACAAACATGAACTAAAGCAGGTAAGCAGTAGAGCATCGAGTAGAGTCTGTTTTCGTGGTTGAGATCAGACAGTGAGTGAGTGGAGTGCATGTGCTTATAAAGTGTCCTTGATTGGAGACAGGTGCAGGTGATCAGTACTCAGGTGACTGTGAACGCTGAATGTGGGTGGAGCCTGGTGCTTCTGTGCTTAATTTTTTTGTTACCTTGCATGTAAGACAGTTAAAGGATTCAATTCATTTGTTTACATGCGCAAACCTCTCTACATGCATTTTTCTTAAAATTGTGGTTGTTTTTACCAACATTATTTACTTGTACCCACATGCACAATGTTAAATGTTACAATAGCATTTGCTGCCACTGTTATAATTGACCTACATCAAATGTGAAATGCAGACCAATTCTGATGAATATTAAGCAGTCAGGAGATGTTGTGATGAACAGAAATTACAATGCAGTTAGGATTGCCTACACTGACACCTTGTTTAGACACCTCAGAATCAGTGAGGAGTGAGACATGTCAAAGCCAAGTGGGCAGTGCTCGTATAACCCTATTGTTACAGGCAAAGATTAAGTCCCGACCTAAGGTCCTTCTCTGATTTTGTTTCCCTGTCACTTCCTGTCTGTACTCCACTGTTCTGTCCAATAAAGACAAAAAGTGCCTTAAAATTTAACAAACCCTACAACCCATTAATAGCAACATTTACAGGTCATAAGCTGATCTGATCATGAGCAACATTTTATCAGTTTAGATGTTTTCCTTGGTAATCAACCCCTTCACCTGTTAAATCAATTAAAATAGAGAAACACTTTCAGGTTCATATTCATGTATATACTGGTATTTATGCAATTTCTGTCACACATTTGTCAGAAAAAGGTTAAAAAGAACTGTGACCGTACTGTTAAAATTGAGACTCACTAATCATAGAATAGGTGGTATGTTAAGTCCAGGGGATTTTTTTGTTGCTCATAGGTTGCTCTTTCATAGCTCAGGAAAGAACATCATAGCTCCTAAAATAGCTCAGGACACACAAAAATAGAAACAAATAAGACTACATTTTAAGAGTATGGAGCTGTACAATTAATGTAGTAATGTATGTAACTAAACATAATATTAATTATAATAATATATACTTAATATTTATGTTTGATTGCTTAGTTTAGGACATTTTTGAGAACTCTTCTGAATCTCTTTATTTTTTGAGAGAAATATCTAAGAGACATAAAATATTTCCATTTGCTATACATTTAATCTAATTGCTATCTAGGAGAAATAATTGAGATATTAAATATCTCAATAGACCTGTCTATAGCACTTATTCACTGTTGCCTCTTATTGTATTTGAAGTTGCTTCCTTATCCTAATTTGTAAGTCACTTTGGATAAAAGCGTCAGCTAAATGACTAAATGTAAATTTAAAGAGATCTCACCTGGGTTTTTTCTTTCTTATGGGGTAAGAAGCAGAATACCTCTCAAACAAATCAAGCATGAGGGAGTAAAAACTCCAGAGAGTTAATTAATATGATCAGACTTCATCCGGGCGCAAATGTTTGTACTTTCCGTTTATTCATCTATCATTTCAAGTTGTAAATCGCTCTGAAATATGTTAATGAGGCATTTACCTAATTGATAACAATTGCTGTACTAACTGACATTGCGTTGTATCGCTGATGTATTAGCTTCATAAAAAAGCATTACCCTTCATCCTGCACAGAAGACACTAATTATCACAGAAGTACCAAGCAACATCTAAGCTACTAAAATCAAATTTTTCTGTCTGGACTTTTAGGCAACGCCTGCCAGATATAAGCACTATAAATACGATCAGATCTCTATCGGAAAAATAACAGCCCGAAGTTGAGTGAGGCGTGCAGGGTGAGGAACGCGTCAGTTTTACTGTGAGCACTTTGTTTTTTGGAACATAAACAGACAAGGTGCCTCAGGTGAAGTTTTATAATTCAACATCCTGAAGATATGAACCACAGTGAGTATGCTAGAGATACACATGTGAAATTATTTAATGGCTTTGCTTTTTAGAGCTCAATACACACTTAAGCAGTGAAAAAGATTTAAAGTGCATTTTAAGAGCATTAGACAGGTTGTCTGACTGCCAGGAACTCAGGAATTGGGGTGCACTGATTTTCATTAGTCAGCTGTGGAAAAGAATCACACTTACAAGGAACAAAGATGATGTGAGGTTTTTTGAGGTTTGCTTCCAATCTGCGAAAGATATTTTTGGCCAAATTATCCTCGATTTACCTCTCCTGAAAAGCTGAGAAAAACTCTTGTCCAGGACCTTGACACTCCTTGCTTGTATAAATGTAGATAGAGCGTGATATAGGTCTATCATCAAGCTGTGATGTTGGCAGTGTATATGTTGACAGGAGGACCGTGTTTCAGTACTGTGACATTTCTCTTGGTGACAGTCACTCAGGGTTACCAGAAGAATATGCTTGTGTGCTAGTGTATTCAGTAACCCATGAAATCTGTCCCCAGCAGGACTGAATGAAATAAAGGATGAGAATTAGAGGGATATTTAAAATGAAAAATATATTTTTTGACACACTGTCATGACAAGCTGCCTGATCCTGGTGACCGTTTTTAGGAACATTTTTCCACATGCAGTTCTAAAATATGATGAACTAGCCCAGAAACAAAATATCAGGAAATTTCAACATTGGTGTCGCTGGCTACCAGCATATGTGCAGGTCTGCAGCACAGGGTATTGGTATGTACAGTAACAATTCTCCTGAATAATTTGATAGTTTGATACTTGTAGCTAAAACTTAAGCTGGATTGACAATGTGCACATGCTAAATTTGGTCTTTGTCTCGTTTAAGCTACTGATGTTGATTATTCTAAATTATGAGTAAATCCATTCAATATTCGTCATTAATAGTCATGCATTAGTCACTACCATCATCCACACCCAAGTGTTCTCCATGCAAGGGCTTTCTGCAACATCTTCAGTGTACATCCTTACATTTACATAGAGTGCATAAACATTTGCATTAATTCTAAATTTTGTCATTTTGTCACACTTCTCATAACATAACTGTGGTAGTAGCTACATTTACATTTACATTTAGTCATTTAGCTAATGCAAATCTCAAGAAAGAAAAAAGAAAGAAAGAAAAAGACAGAAAGAGAATCAAAGAATGAATGAAAGATTACTTGTGAGATTAAGTGTGCTACTCGTTGGGGAATGGGGGCTGTAGTTTGCTTCTACTTGTCATGAGGGCTTTATGTTTGAAGAGGCTAATTAGCAGCAGCAGAAGGTCAGAGAGTATGCTTGACACCAGAGAGAGAGAGAGAGAGAGAGAGAGAGAGAATGAAAGAGGAAAAGAAAAAACAGAGTTAAGAACTTGTTATCACAGGAGGGCTTAATACAGGCTCTTCTAGAAACAGGTAAAATGTCTGAACATCCAATGTGTGATAAAACAAGTTTTTTTACCATTAAATATAAACTCTCTGTCATATGAACTGAAAACTCTAACTATTGACCTCCCACAAAACAAATATCTGCCCCAAAGGGGGCATAGATCCCCATAAACTCTCTCTCCTCCTGAGGGTTGCCACATACCAGACAAATGATTCAGGAGAACTCGTCAGTGCTGGGTAATTACATAACTCAAAAACAGACAGCCAAGCTTTTTCAGACTGACAGCAAGTTTACCATCCCTTAACCTGTTAAAGCGACCAATTCCTGTGGTTGTGCTTGAAATGCTTTGGTTTAGAAAGGTTTGTGTTTACTACTGTATTCTAGGGTGGATGAAATGAATAGTTATGACACAAAAGTAAATTTTATTCCTGCATATTTAAACTTGGCATCCCAAATGTCTCAGTAGACATCAATAATACCAAAATTCATTGGTTACCAGCAGGCCGAATCGTGGCTATGCAAGACCCCTGAACTCATCTTTTGAGACCTTTAAAAGTAAACTAAACTACACCAACTGAAGCTAAAATAGAACAAGAAAAAAAAGAAAGTGACATTTCAAAAACTATAATAACTGCATGCAGGTCTGCATAAACTACTTTTATAGTACAAGTCATAGTCACTGTATGCAGGTCATCTAATATGCCAAACATCTTTTTGTTTGTATTCCATAAGAGAACAGAAAATTGAGTTTAGACAAACATAAATGTTTACCAACTTTCCATTTTTTGTATGAACTATTCCTTTAAAAGATTAACTGATTGTTTTCCAAAAAATCAAATGAGAAACATTGAAAATGCACAGAACTGTAACTTGCTCTAGGGTCTTGTACCAGCTACCCAGATCATGTGCTCTCTCCTGGCTAACATGAAATCGTTTTCCACCCTTTCAGATTCCATTAGCATTATTCTCTCTCTGCAGAAGGAGAAATTAGCATTTTCTATCCATAAACTCAGAGTTTACACACACGCACACTGAGGTTGAGAGGTTGGCTCTGGGGAAAGTGTTGAAGCCGTAGAGGAACACTGTGAATCGATAGGTCTTTCCATTGCAGAGTTTGAAATTGATGTCCATGGGAAATGAAGCCATAGTCTTTGAATAAGTTGAAGACATTCAAGCAAGAAACAACAGAAGCCAAAGCTAGAAACCCTCCATGGAACAAAACAGGGTAAGTGTAAACAGGGCCATGCTGTATACAAATAACAGCCATGTTGTCATCATTCTGATACTGGTTGCTAATGTTTCTTGATTATAGTGAAACAGATTATATACAGGTACATTTATATTGAAACTGTTAAATTTAAGACATTTAGTCAATTAGTGTGTTTATTTAATTAATATGTGCTATGCACAACACAAACTACACACAAATATAACACTCTGCGCACAATACACATGGTAACACACAGGAACAAAGGACCAGTCACTAGAGAGAACCACACTGGATCATTTAACACCACACTAAACCACTTGAGTGAGACATCACAGTACAAAACTACAACAACAACAATGGTACTTGTTAGAGACAATACCTGCAAATGCTACTAATGGCTGAACGATGTGCTATTATTTTTCAAAAGCCATTCATACAGACAGGGTATTGAATAGGCTACAGCTATGATGAGCACAAATGGCAGAATTAGAATTATGATATTTTTGTAGGTTTAAATAGTACAAATGTCCAGGTGGTGTAATTGTCCTAAAATCATAAAGCTGTAATCCAGAACCTTTATTGGTTAAAAATAAACAGAAATCAGTTATTGAGCAAGTACAAAACAGATCTATGTTCAAAAGGGTCTCATAACCTTACCCCTTTAGGTATATAATAATAAGTTATAATTTGTGCTGTACGGAATGCGTAAAAAGTATGTCCAGGATGTCCTGGGACTGCACCCAACTCCGCTCTTCCGGGCCATAGCCCTCCCAGTCCACCAAATACTGGAAACCTCTGTCCTTGCGATGAGAATCCAGGATCCGTCTGACGGAATAGACTGGAACGCCATTCAAAAGCCGTGGGGGAGGGAGTGGGGCAGAGGCAGGGGAGTTAAGGGGTGAAGACCGCACCGGTAAACTGGAAACTGGAAAACTGGGTGAACCCGACCAAGAGAGGGGGGCAGATGGAGCCTGACCGCCACCGGAGTCAACACCCTAGCGATCTGGTACGGTCCAATGAACCTGGGTGCCAGCTTATGAGAAGGCACCCGGAGAGGAAGGTCCTTGGTAGAGAGCCATACTCATTAACCGCAGGTGTAGATGAGATAAGGGGTTCAGTGACGGTTGGCGGCCACCTTGGTGCATCTAGAGGTCTGGGCCAAAACCCCCCTGGCCTTCTTCCAGGTGCGGCGGACAAAGGCCAGGGCCGACAGCACCGCAGCCTTGAGTTCCTGTGCGAGAAACAGAGTAACCAAGGGACAAACCAGAATGAAAGAAACAGGCAAGGAATTTCGGGCATACTCAACCTATGAGAGCTGGTGGCTCCAGGAACTTGGATTCCGAGACGATAGGCAACGGAGTGCTCTCTCGAGGTCCTGGTTGGCTCATTCGCACTGCCCATTGGTTTGCGGATAAAAACCAGACGACAGACTCGATGTGGCCCCGATCTGTTGGCAAAACTCCTTTCAGAATCAGGAAATAAACTGTGAGACACAACGTCAGTCGGCAACCCATGGGCAGAGCGTTAGAAGTCTTGTTCTGGGCACAGACGGAACAAGCCAACACAAACTATCTAGTGTCGGTGTTACGACTTCCTATTTGGCTGTTGAGGTTATTATACAGTATTTAATGTCTAGGAATTAAGGAAGTCAACACAAATAAAGAAGAATTAAAGATGTTTTTTTTTTGTTACTGAAGACATAAGATGTGTGAAGTAATGAAACAAACAGAAAACAAAATTGTTTATCAGAAACTCTTCAGTAAAAAATTATGCACGTCAAAAGCAAACACTCAGTTTTTGCGAAGTTAGGCCAAAAAAAAATTTACAACAAAAGGTACACAACCTCAAAAAGAGGAAAAAGGAACTCAACAGTGTGAGACGTAAGCGGAGCTGAAAGCAAAGAAATTAATAAAACAAAACATATACAAACTTTAATCAATTCAACACTTATCTAAACAAAGAAGAAAACAAAAACAAATCTCCGGTGTAAACACCATCTAACTACACTCACTAACAAAACATAAATACAGATATAAGCTCCCGCTCCTACCCTAGTGTTTTTATAAAAGCAATATTCTACATGTTGCTTTGTGTAAGTCACATGACATACTAACCTTGTCTCAACACTACGAGTCAAGAGATGAGTTTAAACAACAGCCCTTGGTAAGAGAGTGGAGATCAAATCACAGCACTATCAGACGAGTAGTCTGAGTAAAATCACAGGTAAGCGAAAAGCAACATGAAAAGAATAGGAAGCGATCTGAATAAACTCAAAATAAACCAACAAATTGGAACTATAACAAAATTCAAACGAGAGAAATGGACAATGTGACAAGCAAGCGAGAGCCATCAACAAAGGAAAATGCGCTTTCCCACCTTGTGTCATTTCCAAGTCCTTATAGTAGGCTGAGGGTGCATGATTGGCTCCTAAATGGGTGTCGTCACGACATCAACAGGGAAGATCAATCGAGCTGATGTCTAATTGAAGGATCTAAAAATAATAAGTCAAAACAAGGCAAATAAAAAAAAAACATCTTCCACAATATTACAGGATGTAACAGTTCAGCAGGGGTCAGCTTGTTGGAGAGTTAAGCACAGGGATGCACCTTACTATCAACTTCAGATCGCTGAGATAACACCACTCCAACTCCAACTTCGGAAGCATCCGCCTCCACTATGAACTGCCGCTTGGGATCTGGAAAACAGAGAACAGGAGCAGAGGTGAATCTGGACTTAAGTTCATCAAAGGCCTCCTGAGCCTGTGAGTTCCACCTGAACAGATTCATGGTGGGTGTCAAAGCTGTGAGCGGAGCAGCAACTAAGCCAAAGATCCTGACAAAATGCCCATTGTGGAGGTCTAATTTAACATTTTTGACATTGGCGGATGACATAAGCGGTAGGGGATACCAAATCATTTACATTTAGTCATTTAACTGACGCTTTTATCCAAAGCGACTTACAAATGAGGATAAGGAAGCAACTTCAAATACAATAAGAGGCAACAGTGAATAAGTGCTATAGACAGGTCTCAGATATTTCAACACAGTATAAGGAAATTTTAACGGTTATGTCATTAAGGCCTTGATAGTCTATCCGGAGCCGTCCTTCTTTTTAACGAAGAAGAACCCAGCACCCGCCAGTGAGGAGAAGGGAGGGATGAGCCCGGCTCTGAGCGACTCCTTGATATATTTGTCCATAGCCTCTCTTTCTGGACCAGACAGGAAAAATAAATGACCCCGAGGTGAAGTGCCCAGTAAAAGATCTATAGCACAATCGTAGTGCCAGTGAGGTGGGAGAGACGTAGCCCGGGACTTGCTGAAAACCATCCGGAGATCGTGTTACTCCGCCGGGAACCCAGAGAGATCTGCTGCCCCCACCTGCATCAACAGACACAAGACAGGGAGAGGGAAACAGACACAGGGAGAGAGGCAGCACCCAGGTACGACAAGAGACAAGATGGGCCAAAATAGACAGTCTCGACCAATCAACATGAGGGTTGTGCTGCAGTAGCCACGGATACCCCAGAATTATGGGGTATACGGCACAATACAGCACATACAGCACAATCTCTACACAATTATTGCCCGAGACAACAAGACATATAGGGGGTGTGGTGTGTGTAATGGTAACCATGTGGTGACCCGCTAAACATACAACCGGCAGAGGTTCAGACAGAAGAACTGGGGAAATACCTAACTGGACCACAAACTGGCTGTCCATTAAGTTGCTCCCCACCCCGGAGTCCACCAACGCCTTCATCTGAAACAAAACACGACTCAAACACACACAGAAGACAAGGGAAAGACTCTCGCCGCTCGGCCCATCAGTGCTCTCCGCACTACTGACGAGCCCTGTCCCACCATGACGTCCCGCTGCAGCCTTCTCACAGTTATCTGGAGATCAGCCACCCCAGCGGAGATACAATCCATTTCTAGGGAGCTGGCGTTGAACTATGATGCGTGTTGGCCCAAAAGTGGTCCCTGCTGCGCCAGAGCTGACCGGAACGTCTCTGCACTTGCTGGATTCATGATGGTGGTCAGAACGTACTGTCAAGTAAATACAGAGAGAGAGGATCCAAATGCAAGTGATGGTTTATTTAATTAACAGACACAGGAACGACGAGCACAGAGACTAACACAATCCAGTAACAGGTGACTCAGTCCATAGGGGGAGGGGTTGCAGCTCCGGCGCAGACAGAGGAGGGAATGATGGCAGCGGGACCCCGGTAGGATGGCGGGCAGGGCAGGAGGTGCGGCTGACGGGAACGGATGGGTGGAGATGCGGGGACCGGGTGGTTTGGAGACAGGTGGCGGCAAAGTCTGGGGAGAGGGGCAGGATCCACAACTCGGAAGGGGCACGATGAATACTGCGGAGACAGAAAAAGAACACAAAGAAGGAACACGGCCTGAAACCAACAAAACAAGATTGGACAAAACTCAACCAGACTAGACTTTTAAGAGCTTCGACTGAGGTCAGGAAACTGTTTAACAAAGACGTTGACACGAGGGAAATATAAAGGGTAAATGATTGGTAGCAAACAGGTGTAGATGATGACAGAGATGAGAGACAGCTGGGACGAAAACGAGAACCAGCTGTCACACCTGAACCAGCTAATGAAGGCCTTCAGAATCACAGACATACATACAGACATACATTATAGTAAAATTATTTAAGAGCATTGCAGAGTTATTGCTAAAAAATAAAAGCAGATTTTATTTTTATGATGATTCTGTCTCTATTATAAAGTATTAACAAATGAGTATGTGCAGTCTCGTGATGAGTGGGTGTATGCATAGTCTGGACGTTTTAGAGAAGTTCATGAGTTGGGTAAAGATCAGATAGAGTTCAGTTATACTTGAAAAAAAAGCATTGAGGGATGCTAATTGGCTCAGCAGGCATAAGATGTTATTTTGGATAAACCGCAAGGACGGTTAAAACTGGACCGGCAGATAGATAAAGGGAAACTATACCCCAAAATAAGGAACCTCCAGCAGGGTGTAAGTGACCTAAGGGGTATATAGTGAGACTACACGGAAGAATAGGTGTGCATTCATTATTGGCTTTGTGTGATTACACATGAATGTATCAAGTGTTGTATGCTGTCTGAGTACAACTCTTCAATCAATTTTAATTTGGTTAAACTGCTCCTTCGACTGGACATCTCTCTCTCTCCAAATCCACGACAACATATGTTTTATTTGTGACCAATTTGGTGAATTGGTTCAATCAGTTTATTGAAAAGAACCAGTTTAAAAGACTGGTTCATTTAGAAACCATATACTACTATCCTAGAACATGATTCAAGACCCCTGGTACCAAAATAATGTAAAATAATAAATGTAAAAAATTGATTAACGTGTACTAACATATACAGATAACAAAAATGTATTAAGATTACATTCTTAGAAATTTGGCACATCCCTTTTAAATGCCTGCATTTTCAAAAGATTTCTCCACACCATTATCTCAGGTATCTTTCTTTGTCATTGGACCAAAAAAACTAAACATCACTGTTAATGTAACGAAGTCCAGCTTACGCGATTAGCGAGAAGCGTGAGAACTCTTATTTTGATGTTTAGTTTCTGTCTCATGTTAATAATGTCACTGGTCTTTTATGTCACTTCCTGGTTTCTGTTAATCACCTGCACCTGTGTTTGTATGATTAGTATGTGTATTTAAGTTCCTGGTTTTGTTAGTCAGTTTGTGGGTTATTGTTTGGAGTTC
>JAZGTI010019612.1:0-11003 GCA_036877585.1 Botia kubotai | reverse complement strand
AAAAGACAGAATATTAATTTAATTTTAAGAATAAATCATCAACATAATACAAAAGGTTAAGTCACAGTTTATATCATACCTGGCAATAGACACACACAGAAATAGTGTGGGAAGTTCAGATTACAGAATGCTTCCCTAAATCATTAGCCACCTTATATACACAGTCATAAATTTTTTGACAAAGTCACTCAGATCACTCATTTCCCTGCTTCCAATAAATTAAATTCCAAAACTGACTTATGGCTAACCATTCATGTTGTCCAAAAATGTCAGTTGATGCATTTTTTTAATGAATGTTCATTCTGTTCGGGTTCAGAGAGAACTGAATATTAGACCTGCATTCACGATTACAGGTATACACTGTAAACCCACTAGAAAAGGTCAAGGATTTTTGTATACCCACTTGAAAGTGTGAGGATATGCAATAACTTCGTTTTGTGACATAACTTTCAAGAACTTTCACACCTTTATTCATAAACAAACCCCATCTGTGTTATGAAGCCCTGACTTTTGGACTATTGGTGCTTCCATGGCCTGTGATCTGGAACTGACGTTACGTACCAAGGAACAACACAGTTGACTTGGTGGTAATTTTTATGTTTGAAATTAATTAATGTAAATCACTAAAGGACAGGGCTTGAAATTGCAACAATTTTGGTTACATATACTTCTGTAATTAAACTTGTTCACCCTCAAAATGTATTTGGAAGCACTTGTGCTAGTGCAGATTTTGTTGTGTTGCGACTTGTTTTCATTTCTTTACAAAACCTTCACTAATTACTGCAGTGTTAAAAAACCAATTAAACCTCATCTTTACATTTTTAAGTTTAATGCTTATTTAAGATCTTAATTCAGATTTTAGATTAGTTCATGGTTAATGTTAGTCATTAATCACTCATCACAATCACAAACTACATCTATTATGCACATTTTCATATTTCTGAACTTGGGTGGCTGTTTAAAGCTGTTGTAAAAGAATTGATTCAACACTCAAATGGCGCGAAACTGCATATGCGATCTCGCATTTAATTAATGAAGCACATGTTTGGAGTGCTTTTTTGAAGCACCAATCGCTCATAACACAAACACTTTTGATGATAAAAAGCCACAGCAGTAAAAGTGTGTGCATTATAGAAAGTAAAGAGTGCTAGACTCATCAGTGTTGGGAAAGCAACTCTGACACTGTAGTTTGGCATGCTAAAATGTATTACTGCATTATGAATGAGTGGAATGCCAAAAATCCATCACTCTATATCACACTTGACTTTAAACCTTCTACTGCTTTACATAATCATGAGACGATTACTTCTTAGTAAACCAGATGGTTGCACACTAGAACGAGCCATGTTACACACATTAGTGGAATGCCGCTGTCAGACGCAAAATGGCACCATTGGTGTGTGTAGTGTGTACACTCATAAATAACAATGCGTTCAATTTTAGAAAATGTGGCGTGATGTGACACTTCTCATAAGGTGTATGACTGGCTTGACGCCGCACTGCTTTAAAACATTGCTACTCCCCAACACTGAACCTCATAGCACCTGTCACGCTTATATTCTAGAGATCCACCTGTTATATACAGACATTTTTCTGCTAATTTATGCTTCAAAATACTTTAAATTATCCTATCTATCTTTAATATGGCATTGTAGTTTTCTGCAAGTTTTCCACAAAGTTCATCCCCTAATGTCAGGCACTGTTTACAAACAAATATGGAAAATATGAAATCAGCTGGTAAATAAAAAAGCTGAAAAAGAAAGTTTTAAGTGTTTGTATTAATATGAATACATTAAAATTGGAGGACAAGATGCATTGAATTGTGAGGCTTGAAAAGTGAAGATTGACAGCTTTAGCGATCATGTGATGAATGTGGATCCACCAGGGGAAAGGGACCATCAAAATAAAGTGTTACCCAGAACTTATAGCAGTTCTTATACAACACTATTGTTGCATTTTTAAAACATCTCTGTCACAGGTCTTTAAACTTTAAAAGCATTTTAACACAAGTAAGAGCTCCAAGTTGGAAAAATGTTTGACTGGATAAATTAAGAAGAGGCATGACATTTACATTTAGGCATTTGGCAGACGCTTTTATCCAAAGCGACTTACATTGCATTGTACTATACATTGATTCTAAGTATGTGCAATCCCTGGGATCAAACCCATGACCTTGGCGTTGTTAACGTCATGCTCTAACCACTGAGCTACAGGAAAGCTAACAGTTTCCATTATTGTAGAGAAGCAGCCAAGATTCTTGAAAAATCAGGCATTTAAAGTTCCTGCTCACATAAAAAAGCTATTTTGAAAAAAATGGACAGAAGTGTAAAAAGGGGCAAGTGAATCCGGTCTGTCCACAAGCAGTTGTCATCATGTATATTGCTGTCATCACACAAATACCATATCCCTGGGGTGGATGGTAGCATGGTTAATTGAAACTAAATGGATTCTTTGGCACGGTGTGAGATGCCAGCAGGCACAAGTACAGATGGCCAATGGAGGTGAAAATGGGCATCATATGGTCACAGCAAGAGACTAGCAACAAGCAATTTATATAGCTGACAACAAATGTCTGTGGGGTAAAAAAATAAACAAAAACGTGTGTCAAATGTGTTTAATTTTAAAACTGTATTTGAGAGAAAGTTCTCTAGTTCAAATAGAAAAAAAACAGCTCAAAATAGTCAATAAATAAATAAAAGGTTCTACAAATAAATTTGTAGGTGGCACCCAGGGAAGACAAACAGAGATGAATTATGATTTGGAAATGAGCGTAGTTAAAACACAGCTTGAAGCAAATTAGTTTCAGTAAAAATTAATAAAGGTTATAAGACAGCTTTTCAGGGACAATGTAATAACAAAACTATCAAGAGATATTAAAAGTAATATTCCAATGGCCATGCTGGTATGAATAGGAACCCTATTAAATTTGACAACTTGCTAATATTATCTTTAAGAGCTGATTTTCAGCAGGTGGTAACAGGTCTGTAGTGTCTGAATCCCAGTCATATGGGACTGTTGTACATTAAAGTACACAATTAACAGTTTGTAAAACTGTTAAAGTTTCTAATAGATGGAAGAAGAGAAAAACTTTTAAGTAGAAATAAGACTGATTTCAATGTTGAACCAAATAAAGTGCTGCCACATAATTATTATTATTAATATTGTGACCATTGCAATGATGTTCTATGATATGGGGCAAATAAGACTGATTCTGCAATTTAATACTGTAACATCTGCTGCTGTACTTTATGCTTTGGGGGGAAGCTATTTGTTACGGAGGAGGTCCCCGCTCCCCCAGCGGGAACCCTCACCAGAATACTAATCCGCTATTTCAGACTACAATTCCCATCGGCCCCGTACCCAGGACTGATGAGCTTCCTGTTCCACACCTGCGCCAAATCAGCGTCCCTATAAAGCCCAGGCTTACATTTGAATCAGTGCGATGTCTTGTTTTGCCATGTGCAACATTTCAGAGCGTTATTTTGGACTGCCTTCACGTTACCGTTTGGACTGTTTTTCGATTCTTTGCCACCTGCCTCTCGTTTTTGTGCTTTGGACATTGTTGTTGATTGTTTGCTGCCTGCCTCGACCCTTGTCTACGCCGGTTTTTGACTTCCGCCTGTTTTTGGATTGTGTTTGTTAATAAAATACTGCATATGGAACCCGCCGCTTCCGCGTCTTCGTTACACTATTAACTGTTTGTTATACATAAGCAATCAGGTAGATCTGTACAAGGGTTAGGTACTGTTTGGTAACGTTAATTATTATTGAATTCTATTTTTAATTAAGGTTTATGTTTCGTGTTTGGTTTAAAGTTAAGTTTCATTTTAAAAAATGTTGTTAAATTTAAATATTCCATTGGGGAAATTAGTGTTACATCGAAATATTTGTGTAAAGTTTTACTAGTACAGCTGTATGAAAATGAATATTAGTTGTATGTCTTGTTTTTTTTGGGAGAATAAAGGCTCCCTTAGGCTCAATTGCTACAACATTAAAGCACACGAGGTATTGCAGTGTACCATAGTTATCCCTTTTGCATTTTCGTGTAAAAAGCAAACTGTATGATGGAAATATCAGCTTGGCCCACCTGTACAGGGTGTTTCCCTGCCTTGGTCTGAGATAGCTGGGATAGACTTCAGCACTCCCCGCAACTCCACATATGGAGAAGCAGCAAGCAGAATGGATGGATGTTTATATACAGATTGTTTAGGAATAGTTCACCAAAAAATGAAAACCATGTCATATTTTTGTTATTGTTGTGTTCTTTCAAACCCCTGCTTTTATTTAGTGCAACACAAAAGTAGGAATTTTTATATAGCTCCTGCCAACCACATTTAATAGTGAAGCCACATTCTCAATTTTAATGCAGACTGGGTTTCCCAAGTTACTTAGTTTATTTCGAAAAAAGTATCACATTTTTCTTCTATTCTCTGCAACATGAAACAGTCTTTTAGTCTTGTCAGTTAAAGATTCTGATGACCTTCAGCACAATGACTGAAAGATTTTGTTAATTTATTGGCTTATCAAAAGTCTGTCACTGAATAATTCAAATTCAACTTCTTACAGAGAGTCTGAGCTGAAGTGTCAAGTTTGAGCAAAAAAGTTCAGATTTATATATTCACTCTTAAAAGAGACTTAAGGGAACAGACAACATCCAGCTCATCATAGTCAACACATTTTCACTTCTAACTAGTCTCATAATGACACTTGGTCAGGACCCCTCAGTGTCACTTTTAATGTGCAGGGTACCCCCTCGGCAGTATTGGCAGTAAGTGCGGAGTGCACTGTCGCTTATGATTGGTTGCCTTGTGCATCACATTCTTTGCGATTGTTAAAGTACAAATGCTTTTATAGATAATTATAAAATAATCATAATTAATAATTTAATAAATAATAATTTAGATAATAAGATATTATAAATACATAAGATATTTTGGAGCACCTAAACCCACCCCTACCCTAAACCTACTGGTTTCTCAACAATATAAAACACGTAACAGGCAAAAGAAAGTACAGTCACATGTATTAATTGTAACAACTAGCCAAAACTCAGTATAAAAATATAACAAACAATGCATATTGCATTTCAGGTCTTCCAAAGCCAGGCAGTAACCTCATATGAATCACTAAAACAATCCCGTTCTGTAAATAGACACAATCATGTCTCATTCAAAAGAAATACTCAAACATTCGCATAATACAATCAGTCACAAGACACACAATGGCCAATGTCATTTTACAACCGAAGCTGACATTATGCTTTTGGCGATTTTTACATTTTTATGGTGGACAGAAAGAGTGATCACTTTTTTTAGATCTGTGCTCACAAATCAATCATTTGGCCACAGAACACTTGGAATATTTTTAATGTTTGTTATAAGTCCTGACTATAGTTGCATCTGCCTGTTATAACCTGTTTTATATTATATATTAAACAAATGGGTAGGTTTAGTCATTTCGTAAAAAAAATTATGTTTACTGTTTAAATTGAAAACCACACCCTTATACATATGCAATAATGACAAAATTATATGCCAATATATAATTTCATCATGATGATAAAATTGCCGTGGGTCTGTGTCTGTGTACGGTTTTCCATCAAAAGCAATGGAGTACCCTGCACGTCACCAAATGCTGCTAAAGGGGTCCTGCACGTCAAAAAGCGACACCCAGGGGTTCTGACCAAGTGTCAATATGTAATGTGTTGGGAGTAAGAATATGTTGTCATAGTGGATTAAAATGGACTGTAATCAAAAAATGTTGCTTACAGGGCCAATTACATCTTGAGCTTACTGCTGAGAAGAGCTTGCAGGAGATTGATCAGTTATTTATTATGTTCATGTTATCATGTTCAGTTTTATGTGGAAATGACTTCCTGTCTGATGGTTCAGTAGTTTACCAAATGGAAAAGCAGAGCAAGTCGCAGACCTGACTATATATATATATTCACTATATATATATATATATATATTAGCGGTCATAGTAAATCACTCTGAATTAGTTTAAATTACGGAATCTAAACTGCCAGCCAAGGTTTTGCTGTACAAGTCATTCATGGGTCACAGCACGGCAGATCGGGGGATTTTTAATAAAGCTGCAAAGTAGGATGAGCAAATAGTTCACCCTAAATAGAATTTAAGCCATTGATGCATGATGGGTAAACAAGTCACAAGCAACAGCAGTTGTGTTGTCTGCATTAAAATTAGACTACATTCACACAACAGCAGAATATGGTTGTCAGTCCTCTTTTAGAGTGTTAAATGTGGTTATGATCACAAACCAAACCAAATTCTGTTGATGAAGTGTCTCCCCTGCTTTTTAAAAATTCACAACTGCATGCATGTGTCAGTCTAGGGATGTCCAGAGAGAGGTCACTTACTCAAGGGCATCGTATTTGCTGTTTCCCCTGGTGTAATTTCAGGTCTGATTCAGGCCAGCTCTGGCATATTTATATATTTTTTTAAAGCTGGGGTGTAAAGTGCTGATAAAAACTGGAACAGGTGGTGAAATATAAATGACAAAGAAAACAACAATCTATTCTGGGTAATACAAAACGAGAGGAGGTGAGACACACAGTATCAGACACCCTTCTAGACAAAGGTGAATGATGCTATCTGAACTCCAATTATCCCTTACCAAGTGGCTATCCATGCAAATTAAATACGGCAACAAAGATACATAACTGATATACATACATAATGATATTTTGAAGGTTAACAATTTCATTGAAACACATCCAGTCACCTGAATTCTAGATCATTCAAGATAAACAATTTATTTCATGCATTCCCTGAGGACTCAAACCCATGATCTCAGCATTGCTAGCAATATACTATACAGAAATGTCATTAATCCTACAGTATCTTAATGTGTAGAGACATATATAAATGGGCCATTCTAGGTTGAAACATTGTGATTTTGTGGAGCTTTGAGAATATTGCTCTTTGTTTAAGCAGACTGACATAGCAACTTAGTGTGAGTTTGTTGCAAGGCTTCTTGTTTGGTATGGGAGGGCTGGTAGGAGCGTTTGTGAAACCAATTCAAGAACAATTGTTATTTTTCAAATTGCATTTGGTGCTGCTAGTGGCACAAAAATCACACAATGTATCTTTTCTCTGAAAGAATATGCAAAGTGGAGCACTGAATACAATGCCATGAAACAGAATGAAGTGAGTTTTGATACATGTACCTCCCAGACAAAAATGATGTTACAATCATCTGCAGCCTGTCAAGACAAATCATGGTTTTCCCTTAGGATAAGCCCATCAAAGTTTCATTCTAGATGTCAGTGTTTTTCAGTCTGATTGTTCTGAAGGCAGAGAGCCCTGTTTAGTTCACTAATTTTTTATGAAAGCTGGTTGTATCACTGCAGCTCTCCATCAAGTCATTTGAAAAAAATCTACTGTCTGACATGATGTGCTCCTGGCATGAGCCATAAATTAAACATGTCAAAGAAGTCACCAGTTTTGTCTGGATGTACAGATAATTTGCTGCTCTCAAAACAACCATTTTCACTTCACAACACAATCAGAGATTATTACCTATTTTTACCTATTAGCTGTTTTGGAGGAAAGGGGGGAGATGGAAAGGGATACCCAGTACAGCAGTTTAATCATTTTTTAACAAAATGACATTTTGAGGACTGATTCATAACTCATATCTCTGAGAAGCCTGATCAAGGCAAACAAAGCCGTGCTGGTCTGCAGGGTTTCCCAGGGAGCCAGAACTCAGCGTATTTGTCTTCATCAAGCTATTCTTTTAGATGACCTATTAAGATGGTGTCATAGAAATGTTAAGAAATAATGTACTTCGCTTTTGAGTTTTATTGAGACAAAGTCAGGTATATATATAGAAGCAGGTTTTGTGAGTTTGTCTGAAAAAATAAAGCAAGAACTGGAGGCCTTCAACTCGAGCAGAATTAAAAGGGGTCAACCCAATCTTAACCATTAACATTTTGCGATAACCATCTGGATGTACATTATCCTGCTTATTACATGGCTGCTTACCCCGAGTAAATAATTGGACACAAAATAATGATTTGAATAATTTTATTAGCTCATTTGTAACAAATTCAGACCTGTCATAAGAAAAGAGACAGCAAAATAATACATTAAACATATAAGTAGTACTGGTCAAACTGACAGTACCCAGATGGTGGTGTGGTTTTAGCCCTTGTTATTGGGGATAACATCTCGTAATGTCACAACCGACCCATCAAAATCAAGTATTCCACAGAGCCTTATAATATTTCAAATTATACATTACATGAGACTACTGTTGTAACGGAGACGTTGACTCAGTGGGATCCATATGCAGCAGTTTAATATGTAGAATAAACAATAGACAGGCAATGGTCAAACACCGGCAAACGGAGCAATGGAGACAAGACAAAATCAGAGTGAGTAAACAGGCAAGGGTCAAGGCAGGCAGCAAACACTCAACAAGAGCAAAGTCCATAGCAAAAACAATAGGCAGGCAGCAAAGTATCAAAAACATTTAACAGTCCACTTGGCACCAGGTGATCAGTTCAGGGAAACACTCTGAAATGTTGCTCATGGCAAAACAAGACATCACACTGACTCAATCGTGGGCCTGGGCTTTATAGTGCAAGTAATTAAGACCAGGTGGCAAACAGGAAGCTCATCAGTCCAGGATATGGGGATGATGGGAAATGTAGTTCTAGATAGCGGTTAGTATTCTGGCGAGGGTTCCAACTTCCTCCATAACACCTGTGATATATTCTTTATTTTAACTTGTCATGATAGTTTAACTGAGGTAAATCAAGTTTTTTGGAATTAGTAAAAAAACAAACACCTGTCTTCATTCTGTTGTTTACATTTCTTTATAATATTCAACAATAAAAACAAACCATAACCTTATCACCTAATCATCACCTAAATGAGATGAATGACAACATTCCTCTTTTGAGGAACTGAAAACACCCACAGAAATTAAGTCAATAAAAAGTAACATCCTAGAGTGGTAGTGCAACTGCTAAAAATATTATTTGACAACTCAAATAATACCCTTTTTATGTCAGATTTAATGTAACTGAAAAATATGACAAAAACTATTTAGATAGTTAACAATGGTACCACTGTACCTAAATTACCCCAGAAACCCTTGATTACAATATTATTGAAATGCACATAAACAAATGCAATTAAATTGATCTGCCTTATTTAATTCAGTCCATTGTTTAATTTATTTTGTTAATTTATAACCATTTATTTCAATAAACAGCATAGGCATTTCGAAATAAAAGGCAGTCTCCAAAGAGAAAATTTGTTTTCTAAAACTCATTCAAATCTCCTAGCATTTTTGTTTTATATGCAACAAATATTGAGCTGTTTGTCTCGGAGGGATTTTCTACAAAGAGAGATAAATCTATCATAGAGTTCTACTTTCGACAGAATCAGGATGTTATGACATCTTGCAGGCATGATTGCTACAAGCAAAATGTTTAATTTGACAAGTTACATCTATCTTTTTTATTATTGTAGAGCAGATGTGTTGTTAAACAATTTTAATATTGCCTGAAGCAGTGCATATTCATTCAAAGTCAGAACAGAACAGATTTGATTTTTTAAATTCATATAATTCAACTTGTTTTGTGAAAAATATGAAATACGAAACATCTGTTAGTACAAATGTAGGCTATTGCCAGTCACTTTTTGGAGACTACATTGGACTACAAATTCCATAAACACGAGGACTTTGCAACGATTCTTAAGCAGGCTAAAACCTGGTCACCATGAGCACATTTTCAGAGAATGACTTCTCCAATTTAAAGGAATACATGACTCCAGTGGACAGGATATTCAGTGGCCATCAGTAAATGCATACATGACATCAAGGTCTCCAAGACCATCATTAAATGGCACAACCAAAAACATGGAAGGATGACTTTGAAGGAGCATAGAATGACCACACTCTGCTGAACATCAATGGTTCCTCTGTGGTTCATCACGAGCATCAAATTTTGTGGTGCTGATCTGGCAAAACATCTGTTCCATAGCAATGAAAGCTCAATAGCATCACTGCTTTCTGCAAAGACTGAGGAAGGTCCACCTCCCACCCCATACTCGTTAAATTTTTTAAAGGGACTGTAGAGAATATCCTGAGAAACTGCATCACTACCTGGTGTTGGACCACAAGACCCTGCAGCGGACAGTGAGGATAGCTGAGATCACAGGCGTCCCTATTCCCTCCATTGCTGCCGTTTCAGTCCCTTATGGCTAGACTTTTCAATAGTTTCTTTCTCAAAGCCAATCATCCTCAGTTCCTTGGAACTGAACTAACATTGCATACACATACTGTATATGCCCACACACTATCATACCTGCATTGACCAAAAGGAACTTGCCGCTACACCATATCCATGTTACTCAACAGATTTACACACACCAATGTACTTGTGTTGACATGATTACAGTCTACAGCATTCATTTACAGAAAGCAGTTTCTGCTAAAGATTAATTTATGTTCAACATGCATTCATGTTTATCATCCATAACATTTGGTCGCTTACTGTAATGTTTTTGTCTTGTATTTTGTTGATGTGTACTGTCTTGTGCTCTTTGCACATGGTTGAAAACATGCTTTATGTAGTCATGTGTAGGTTTTTTGTGTGTTTATTTTGTCTCATGTACCATGGTTCTGGAGAAATGTTTCATTGTACAGTGCCTTGCAAAAGTATTCATACCCCTTGAACTTTTTCACATTTTGTAACCTTACAACCACAAACTCTATGTGTTTTATGTATTTTATTATGTAATGTATTTTATTGAGATTTTATGTGATAGACCAACACAAAGTAGCACATAATTGTGAAGTTGAACGAAAATAATATACGGTTTTCAAAATTTTTAGCAAATAAAAATCTGAAAAGTGTTACGTGCATTTGTATTCAGCGCCCTGTATGCTGATACCACTAAATAAAATTCAGTGCAATCAATTGCCTTCAGAAGTCATATAATTAGTTAATAGAGTCCACCTGTGTG
>JAZGTI010019611.1:0-11005 GCA_036877585.1 Botia kubotai | reverse complement strand
ACATCAGTCACAACCCTCTAAATAATACAAACCTTTGCATTCTCTGGAACTGCTTTAGTGTTGAAGTCATTAAATGGCAATACAATAAAAAACCCTTGAGCCTTTTGCACACAAAAAGATTTATAAACTTGTTTTATGTTCTGAATGAACATCTTTCTATTTTATTTCACTTTAACGTTGTTACTGATTTCCTTAAATAAATGTTTAAAACTTACATCTAGTGGATGGAGATGCACTTTGCAGTCTTTTCCTGATTTCCGTCTCTAAAGCAGAGAGATAAAGAGAGATTAAAACAGCTGATGAACCAAAAGAGTAAGAAAATAGTTTATACTCATCATAGTTTTACTGTTACCTCGTCACATTATGCCCCTGCATTTAAAATATATTACTGTATATTACATATTAATATATCATAACTGCTGTGGTTATGAAATTGCATACAGTACTTTTCATATGAAACTATATAATAATAAAATAAAATAATAATTAAGGTTAGTTGTTGAAATGTATAAAAAAAACATCTAATCATTATAAATTATTATCCAAATGTAATTACACACAGTTATTTATATATTAAGTTATATATATATTTATTTAAATGTATATTATTATATGAATAATTTATACATATATTAATACATTAATATATATTATAAATATATTAAAAATCGCACCTCTGCTCTGAGTCCTTCCTCTAGTTGATCCTAGTAAACAGAGACAAATTATAAACAAAACTAAAGTTCGTATCTCTGTCACTTTAATATGTAACTCTTTGTCCCTACGAGTCTTACCAAAGCCTTTTCTTTTGGTCTCTGGTGATGAGTCACTTGAGCTTCCTAAAATTAATTACATGTTAGTATAAATAATAAAGACTGGTAAAACAAACACCCACAAATAGATTGCAGATTTGTTTATTTTTCACACGGAGTTCTCATCCCTGACTGACCATCGTAACGGCTGGAATGAGTGGTTACGCGTTTCTTCTCCAGAAACAAAGGGGAGATGCAGGAGTCTTGTGTTCTTCTCGTTCCTTCAGTGGATCTGGATCTCATTCTCAGCTCTGAGCCTGACCCAAGGGCATTGTCGAAACCTTCAGAGGCACCTCCTGCTCTCCTGCCTATACTCACAGAGGTCTCCTCAACCAGAAATTCACTGGAGCCCAATCCTAACCCAGCTGTATTCGCATCACCAGAGGCTGTAACACAGAGGAAGGGATGATTTCAGCTCTTTTCTTGCCTAAATACTGTTAATGAAGGTTTAAAGAATGTTTATTTTACGTGTCTTTCTATACATACATATATATATATATATATATATATATAAATATTCTATATAAAATATTTGCTTACAGGAAAAGAAATAAGAACTGTTTTGGGTTAAAATGTTGTTCTCCAGGCCAGGAGCTCCAGAATTACTTGACATTCCCTTGCTGGAGGACGAACTGAAGCCTCCTGAGGGTTAAAAACATAATAAACTGCAGCAATTTCCACTTTGGGCACATATTGTAAAACATTTGTTACAGCCACATTACGGCAAGAATTTTTCCATAGCGTAAACGTTAAACAAGCAAAACATAAGGTGAGAACTGTTTGAGGTAACTTACGCGGAGGTAAAGATGTAATTTTTGTTGTGGAGATCGTTTCAGTGAAGCCTGTTTGTAGAATACAGGACTGTGTTAAGAATTCGTACAGTTTCTTGTTTAGACAAACAAAAGCAGGAACATTACCACAGAATCAAACTAACGATTCCTTGTAGTAACATAACACAGCCACTAGATGGAAAATCTTCACAAACCAAAGATTTCCACAAAGAATTCACAGCGGTTACATAAACTGCAGCTCAGCCCAAGAACAAAAGTGCTTGGTCCAAACATTCTTACCTTTGTCTCCTAAACTGCCCCCTGAAATGCTTCTATTCTGTCTTAAATCGTCCATTCCATGCTAACTGAAGAGAAAAAGAGAATCAATGTGTGTTTTTGTAGTAAACTTTTATAAATATCTGTAACATGAATCATAATCATTGTGCCTACAGTGTCGATTTACTAATACCTATATATATCATGTTATTGAAGCTTGAAACACTTTTTTTGCGTTTGTTAACTTAAGATGCTTCATGAAACATTCCTGGTGGACTGTGTGAAATGACAACCATGTTTTGAAAGAGAAGGGTATAATCTGGAGAGCATATGGAGGTGTTTTAACTGTGTTTCTGCCTGTTACCCACAGCAACCCGTTTAAACAAGAAATATAATACATATATCCAATACAGACAAAAGAAAAGGCAGATTCCGCTTTTCCGCTTTTATTTCAAGGCAAGAATATAATAGAATGGAAATCCATACACCCAACACACATTTACAGTTGGCACACATATAGCATTAATGAAGAATAATGCCTTAGGGACTACTTTTTGAGCCAATAAAGACTTGCAAGAACAACTACAGAATCTCATATTGACACTGAAGAGAGTGAAGTCGCTCATCTCCACCACACCCTCCTCACATCAGCTACTGGTTCTAAATAACCACAACAAATCGCAAAGCTGGACGGTCTGATACGCAAACACTAGCTGTATTGTTAGTCGTGATTTTCCATGCAAACCCGTTTTGGGCTTTGCATTAGACTTAGTGTGTGAAACACTCATTTTAACGCACTTTCCTTCCCTAAGACGAAGTTTAGAATAAAACATCGACATAATCAAAACCAGATGTTTTACTTTACTAGTCTTTCAGTTTGTATTGACTTGTAATCATTACTGTAGCATGTGAATCGTAAGAAAACACGTTATCGACGGCCACAGTCACACAATCGTCACAAGATCAAGATGCAAAGAACTCCGATTGTTCATGTACTATTTCCAAGCCTTTCCTGAGGCGCAACAGATGGATATAGTGTATAAAGTTACGAGGGAGGTTATATAACATCGCCGTTTTGCGTCTGCAATTAATTATGTATTTTCCCCTTTAAAAGTGATCAAAATATGAGAAGCAAAAGCGTCAAGTTAAAGTAAAAAAGTAATAAGATGATCCATGTGCTTTACCTTTCTTCCTGAGACAGTAGAATGATTTGTGGTTTCTTTAGTGGAGAAAAATCCAGTTACGCGTCCACTGTGGAGTTGTCTGTCAACTTTACCTGTGCAGCAGGAATATTGTTGTCCGACTACTGTTGTGTTCTTTTTTATTTACTTTCGTCCTTCACAGGCAAGTTTCCGCAGGACTCCTGGGTTGGATTTTAAACGGAGCCACACCCCACCCCTGTCTTTATGCCAGGTACACACAGATAGACTTTGAAGAACACAATACCCTCAGGAATCACCGTTTTATCCTTTATGATTCTGCACACTCAGGATATGTTCAGATGACGACAGGTGTGGCTGGATGTGTCAGTAATTTCACATAAAAAAAACACACTTCAGGGAAGTGTGGTTAATCCCCCATGGTTGGCATAGCAGTGTAAACATTACATTCAAATGCAAAATATAAATCATTTTGAACCTTGTTTTATTTAAGTGGGTGAAATGATTTTCCCTGTAGGAAGTTAGGTAATGCTGGTTGCTATACTCTGCCCCCAAACCTAACATTTAGGCAAACCTATTGATATATTTAGATCTGTAGCAAATCCGATTTATGCACTTTTTTCAAAAGAGTAACGCCCACTTTAAATGTCTGGCAAGTCAGTTTTCCAACTGTTTGGACATTTGGGGGAAAAAAATTCACTCCAAAGAAGTACAGCCAAACTTGTGCATTTCCAGAAATAGATTTCCTTTGTTCCTGTGGCTTTTTCATGCTTTGTTGTGCAATAAGTATTAAAGTGCTGAAAGGATTTTTGGTGTGGCAGTTTTGTCGGAGTTTGCAGGAGAGCTTATAACTTAGTAATTAGCAACGTGAGTTCGCCGTGAAGTACACTAATTATGAGTTACAGTTAAAAGTAAATAGTGATCTGAAGTGGATTACTTTTTGAATAACTTTCCCAACATTGATGAGCTACACAAATTAACTGACTACCCTTAGAGCAAGCATAGACCATTATTAAAGCTGTCAAAACATGACAATTATCATTTTATTTTGTGTAAACTGATTCGAGGACTTTAAGCAGTTCAGATAATCCCCATTCTTACAATACAATCCATACTGGACACAGGCATTCATGCATATCATCTGTTTTGTAGCCAAGCCCATAAATCATAGCATTTAAACATCCACTGACTTAATGCTGTGATGCATATTGCAGCAATTTATATTACTCAGTATCTATATGAATCACGCTCCCCTCAAAGATTGCTGGATCATGAACAGTGCACATGTTCCAAATGGAAATTAGACACAAACAAGCTTTCCCAAGGGAAATATAAAGGCGTTGCTTCTCTGAGATCCATATGCCTATTTTTTTTGGATACATTCTTTCCTCTGACCACACCCTGTTGATGCAGACTCCAAAACGCACATGACTCAGAAGTTTTAACTCTGCCCCAAAGCAGCTCTATCTCCCTGACCAGTGACCGCATACAAATGAACGTGCCCGTGAAAAAGCATGATCTCCAGTTAATAAATAGTTTTAATCGCAAAAACAAGCCATAACAAGAGACATTTATAGTGATGGAGGCAAAAGAGTCATGAGATCTCTAAACAAAATAACTACACAAAAAAACTGTAACCACAAAAGTAACAGCCTTCCTTCAGAATGATGGGTTTTTCTTTGCCAAAGGGTTTCGCAAACTGAGTGTGCGCGAAAGATTTTTACTGAGCATTTTTAAGCACATTTCAACCATTTCTTAAACCACTTATTTAACCGAATGCATCACTTGACTAGAATGATTCACAGGCTGACTCATTTTGTTCAACGGCTCCATCTGCTTTTTGGCTTTTACTTTTATACCCTAAAAGTATGTACTGTTGTTACTATGAAAAGAAAGTGTATACATTTTAGTGCGTAGCAAAAAGAGAATCAAGTACTGGAACATACTAACACATAGCAGAAGTGACCGTTGTTGCCTAGACAACATTGTGATCCTTAACAATCACACACATCAAAGTACAACTTCTCCTTGCGTTTAAGCATTTATTCATTCCCTACTTATTATGTAGTGTTACTGTATAGTTTAATTTATTAAATTGTTGACGCATCACTTATTTGGTTTATTTATTCAGTGTAGCGTCACCCTCTTGCAATAAGTTATGGGTAATATAAGCCGTTAAAGTGTTTGTGGATCTGCACTTTGAATTTTTACGGAAACAGTAAATCATCCAAGTACTTTAAGAATACTCATTTGAACATACTGCGATTTAGGACAAACTAATTCTAATTTCAAATACTATTTGGGATGGATAGTATGCAAATTGGGATGCAGGGATTGTTTTGGACCATCATGCTTAATGAAATCATTGAGTCAAACACCGTTCCCTGTGTCCTTTTGGTGTGGCGTCTGCCACACCTTTATCAATACATAAACATATACGTCATTTGTCAGTAAAAAATAGGACATCCTATTATTGCTTTTAGACTGAATGGAATTATTGATGAACACTTTATGGTCCTGTGCCTTCCAGAAAAAAAATTATTTATATAAACATTTAGACCATTTTAGTTGTGATTGCCATCAGGATGTGAAGAGACTTTCAACCAGCATAACCAAAAATGTTTCTGTAAAAAAAAACACACACCCTGCCTTTAAGATTATACGAAAAATAAATTAATCATTGTATGTTCAAAAGGTAAAACTGACTAACTTTAAAAAAATTGTGTCTCCTAATTACTTAATTCCTTAATTTGTAGAAATACATAATTTGTCATATTGTTATGTGAGTTTTAAAAATGAAATCTTATTTTAGATTTATTAAGGTTTAAAGATTTATTAGATTTATTAAATAAAATTATTAAATTAAAGCTTATTAATTACAATATTTGTTGGTCAAAACAATGATTTGATATTTTTAAAATGTCAACTTTTACATTTTACAAATCTTTTAGGGTTTTGCAAATTTGAACTCTTTTACTTTCTAATATTTATTTAAAAAGCTAATAGCTGGTTCAGTAAGACAATATTCCATATTTTGGGGGTATTTTGTCACAAAAGGTCAACGTTTGAACATTTTTTTTATCCGGACAATACCGACTCCAGTAGAAAGCAGTATTTCTTTAAGACTACATTTCCCAGAATACTTGTTCCTCGGAAATGACGACAGCAGTAATGAAACTTGCACCAATTTTAAACAACATACCTAGAGCTTTCACTCGGAGATTCTTATGATCATTTCATAGTATGGAGATCATCGGATTTATCTTGTTTCTTTTCAGTTATATTTGACATCAGCAAAAAATTGGGAATTCGTTTTCATCCTCGTCTGTCATCGATTTTCATATCAAAGCCGTTGAAGTGAACCATGGAAACAACGCCGACAAAACATGAAACGACACCGAAAACAGCCCAGTCTTTTTCAAATAGGTCCAGTAATACCAAGGTACAGCTCTTGTTTATTTGGTTTTCGAAGGATGCTAACATTAGCAAACTGTAGATACACCACGTTTCAGTCTACAGTGCACTGGATTAGTGTTAACTCCTAACAGTCCTCCTTAACATGCACCCAGTAAAATGTCTGTTATATTTAAGTTTTTCATTATTCAGAGAAATAAATTAAAAGTGAGATTTAGATTTAATGCAGTAAGACGTTCATATTACTGTTTAAGTAAATAGGTAAAAGCTGTTTCTTTCTGTTTTATGTCCGGTTTATGCCCAGCCCATGAGTGCCATACTGAAGGAACGGTTAAAGCGAACACGGCGATCATTCACATCTCCCCTCAGTGTGGTTAAACGCCTTAAAATTGAGGATGACAATCAACCACAGACTTCACAACAAGAAAACTCCTACCACAATAGGAACGACCATAGAGAGATTAATGCTGATATCAATCAAAATGATACGAGTGAGCAAAGAGACCGTCCAGACAACACAGCGCGGCCTACAGAGCATGACTTGATTCAACAATGTGAAGAACTACGAAAAGAAGTCAAACAGAAATCAGAAACTCTGCGAAGATTAAAAATGGTCAAAATATATAGAAGAATGGTAACGTTTGTTTTTTTTAAACAAGTAAATACATTTACTCCTAAGCAAAAGCTTATGTTCCTTCCTGATGGTTTTCTTCTCATGCTCTACTATCCTTCTCTTGTAGAATGATCTGACCCAGCTACAGAGATTAATAGAGAAATGGAGATCCTGTGCCCAGTCTGTGCTGTATGAACTACAGAATGAACTGCCCACAGAATGCAACAAAATCACTCTTTCCCAGCTCATAGACAACTTGGGGTTAGATGACAACATACTGCACTTTAATAGGACAGAAGATGACTTCACAGACACCTAAAATGTATAACATAGGCCTACATGTTGACTTTGTTTAAACTGACTAAGAGCCTTTCAGCATGTTTGCAAACAGAAGCGTTTAAAGACCACATTTCTCAGCAAAATGAAACTGTTCTGATTATCTGTGGAACTGATAAGACTGTTGTCACGTCTATTGAGCTAAATAATTTTGTGTTTCAACCAAAATCTGTCATAATAAATCTGTTGTGCACTTTGAATCAGTTATAGTGCAGTTGAGTAAGGGCTGGGAAGTTTTTCATGCGCAGTTTCTCCACATCAGCTGTCAGTGAGATGATCTCCTGAGATTGCATTTTGGCTATGTTCACCAGCTCTTTCCTCATAACGATGTCTTGGTAGCGCTCTTCTGCCTCTCTCTCCTGGTTATCTGCAATTGCTGAATAACAGGCAGTAAAACTGTGAGATGAAACTTAAGTTTACCCCACAGATACATTTCAAACACACAATCATTTTGAGTCAGTCATTGAGCCTTATTCACAAAACACAAACAAAATGGATTTCCTTGTAAACTGTGTGTAAAACCAATCTTATGTAAATTTTGCATTCATTTTAGTGGGCCCTTTCATGCAAGAACAATTTATGCAGGATGTGTGTGTTTTATGAACTGTGAACTATAAAAATACTCTAAAAATTAAATTAAACTATAAAAATTCTTTAATGTTACACATATAAAGGTGGTTACCAACGGCCTCGAAAATATTTCTTCTCTCTGCAACACTTATCTCCATTTCAGCCACTTGCAAGTCAAGGGCTGCGTTCTTCTCTTGCATTTGTGAAACCTGTCTGTCCAGGTGCATCTGTTTTAGAGTCTCGACTCTCTTTTGATGAGTCTGGGCAAAGAGAGAGACAGAACATTTTTTAAATGTTATGTCTGTCATTACATTTGATTAATGTAATTTTACAGATTGAAAAACTGCTGAACAGTACGCATTTAGCAGAGCCTTACTATCTGAGGTGCTTCAAAAGCTGTACCTTGTTCTGTAAAGCTATGGTCTTCTCCAAAGTGGTGAGCTGATTTGACATCCTGTTGTCATGATTTGTTTCATTTAGGTACTGACATGAGAATATGCAAAGACATGTAACAAGTTTTTAACAACAATTAAAGCATTTAAGATTCACTTTAAAGAGGGGATAGAGGTTCTTCCTGAACTGCAGTGGTATAATAATACAGATCTCTGGTCTAAGACTATAATTATACGTGTCAGAGGTTTTAAATCTATGACCTTTTAAACACTCATCTGCTTAAATCATACTATTCCGAAAGACACTTAATGAAAAAGGAGAATGTTTTTAAATGAAAGACTGAAGCTGAAATGAAAACCTCCTGAATCTCCTGGGAAATGCGCAGTGTCTTGATATCTCTGACCCTGTTGCTGAGATACTCCAGCTGTGCTCTCCTTCCATGTTCCATCTCCTGCTGTATGATTCTTCTGCGGAAGTCCTCACACTCCACCATGCTGTTAATCTTCTGATCTCCTAAAGCCTGACAGATAAAGCAATTAACATCATTTGTTAATGTATACATTTGAAAAGGTGTAGATTACAGTGTAAACTGTCAAAGCAATATATCCATTAATCAACCATTTAATTTAAAAGCCACACAAATTAAGATCAAAGAATAAAATGCAGTTATTAAAAGACTAAAATGATAAATAGAACTCATTTATGTGACAAACTCCTATAATAACTTGTTCATATTTTTGATGATTTTATTTGATTATCAAAACCAATTTTTAAAAACATTTTTGATATATGCATGATTATTGATGCGTCATTTGGGTTATCAAAATTTTAATAGTGATCTTTGATAAGACTGTTTGTGTTGCACAGACATGGTAAGATCATCACAATTTTGAATTTGAATCATCACAATTTGAATTGAGGGAGACCACAATATTGTACAGTATGAGCAGTTTTTGAATGGGAAAGAAGATGAGAACTCTGAGTTTTCTCAGTACCCTAATGGTGCCATTCAGGTCCTCAATTACACTGCGAGGGATCAGCAGAGCATCTGCGTAATCAGCGAGGTCTCCAGCCTCCATCTCCACCTGACCTTGCTGTAGGACAATCTGCACCATACAGTCCAATCTGAACATCATCTTCTCCTCACAGAGGCTGAGAAAACATTAGATGTGAAATTACGTGGCCAGATATTTTCATTAACATCTGTGTGAAACCCTTGATGATTTTAAAATTAAAACTTAACTGCTTTTCTCACCTATTAAGATCATCAATGAGATTTTTTATCACAAATTGAGCTTTCTCATCCTCATCTATTCTCCTCTGCAGAAAAGCCTGCACCTCTGCCAGGGCTAATGCTCTTAGTTTGACCTTCAGGAGACAACATAAAAGAACACAATTAAACAGCTGACCACTCTGATCTGAGTGACATCTAACTCTCTGTGTGCTGTCTGTGTTCTTACCTGATGTTCACTTTCCACTTTGGCACGTCTGGCCAAGCAAAACCTCTCCCACACAAGCGGATCCAAGCCTTCAGGCACGTTCTCCGGAGCATCTAATTCCTCCATTGCCTTCATCGTCAGAGTGAGTCCCTCTGATGCTGCTGGTCCTAACTGAGCTCCCTCTTTAAACTGGTTATTTTGTGTCTGTGTTTTCATCCTCTGAACCCTGTCAATCAACACCAATGTAACCATAACAACAAAGGTAAAGAATACTGATAAAACAGTGTTACATATGAGTGCAGGCCTGCAGCGTCTTCATCTAATGATCTCACCCCTCGGAAACAATACCTGGGTCTGCGTTTGTAAAGCTTATAGAGCTGGTCAATAATGTGTCCAGGAACGTCATAAAACTCTTTGCGAAATCCTTTGTCGAGGAGCTTTAGAGAAGGGAAATCATTTTATAATGAAAGACCTTGTGGGGAACATAATACAATAATGTATTTTCAAGACCTTACTTTGTCCTCGGCGACTGTGTTTTCGTACACGTCTCGAAACTGATCAACAACATCCTTGTATTTTTTTAATTCTTCCCCAATTTCATTCTGTCAGGAAAGAGAAGTGACTCACACCAGAACATTTTGGGCAAAACAGTCTCCCATGGAAACATATTAGCATTAACACAAGTTTGTTCTTGCATGACAGTTTTGTCTTATCAGGAACATTATAATTTTCGAAGCATCAAGTGCCAATTTCTGATGCTGTTTTATGTTTACAGTAACATTATATACACACACAAGGATGAATAAATATCACCCTAAAATGTCTGAATAAAAACAAATACCACCTTTATTATTCTTGATTTTTCAAGTTTATATCTCAGCTGTTTCTCTCTGTTGAGGATTTCTTCTTCCGTTTGAATTGAATGAACCAGGTTTGCAATCTTGAGCTCCTCCTGACAGATAAAAACAACGATGTAATGAGACTAGGGCAAAATCTCTACAGTACAGTATCAGATAAGTACAGTAGCAGATAAACAGTTACCATACAGGACTGTAAAGAGCTGTACAGGCCACTTAACAGGTGACATGCAAAAATGTTATCTTGTATTGTATCATCTTACTTGGTATATGACCAGCTCAGATTTCAGTTTCCTTTCAAACAGCTTTATGAGTCTTTCATCAAAGGTCTGGGTGGCCTCCTTAATAGATGTCAGCAGTTTCTTCAT
>JAZGTI010019610.1:0-11005 GCA_036877585.1 Botia kubotai | reverse complement strand
ACAGGTGTCCGAGCTCACCACACAGTTACAACAATTAAGATCACCCACTGCGCCATCCACGCTGCCGATCCCTCCCCTGCCCGCTATGATCGATCAACAGCACGAGCCATGCTTACCCACGCCAGAACCCTACGCTGGTGAGCCAAAGCTTTGTAGAGCATTTCTAACTAAATGCTCAATGTTCTTTTCTCTACAGCCAAAGACTTTCACTACAGAAGCATCAAAGGTAGCGTTGGTATTTACATTACTGTCTGGACTTGCGGCGCTTTGGGGAACTACGGTGTGGGAAAAACGGCATCCTTGCTGTTCCTCATTCCAGGTACTGTCGGAGGAGATGAAACGGGTCTTTGATCGTGCAGTTGTGGGTCATGAGGCTACACACATGCTGGCGGATCTACGTCAAGGAGAGAAGACTGTTTCAGATTATTCTATTGAGTTTTGCACACTGGCAGCAGAGTGCAAGTGGAACGAGGAGGCCCAGTGGGACATGTTCCACTGTGAAATAGAGAGTGAAATATTCGCCCTGGACTTACCTACAGATCTGGACAGACTCATGGATCTAGCACTTCGAGTGGATGCACGATTACTGCGACGAGATTAGCTGGCACAGCGTGCTCCAATGTCCGAAGTCCCTGTGCGTCCAGTCATGGACTCTTTGAATACAATCAATGTCAATCCTATTCCCAACCATGAACCCATGCAGGTGGGTAGGGCTCGGCTTTCCCGGGAGGAGAGAGAGAAGAAGAGCAAGGGGACTATGCTTATATTGTGGAGGTACCGGTCATTTTTCGGCTAATTGCCCAGTAAAAGAGGAGACCCGACGGTAGGTTCGGTCATTGGAAAAATCCTCATCTACAACTCTCCTCCCGGTTAGATTGCAGTGGGCGGCGGAGTTCCACGATTGCCTGGCCCTGGTGGATTCTGGAGCAGAAGGTTATTTTATAGATTTTAGAAGGACTCATCAACTCCACATTCCCTTTAGTCCCCTCACTCACAAGATTTCCATCAGCGCACTCAATGGACAGACTCTTCCTGATGTTGCACATACCACGGCCCAGGTTACCCTCATTACATCTGGAAATCACTCCAAAAAGATATCTTTCCTCATCTTATCACCATTGGCCCCTATTGTCCTTGGACATCTTGGTTAGTCCGTCATAACCCCAGGGTGGACTGGGGCCGTAATTCTGTGGCAGCATGGAGTGACACCTGTTATGCCTCTTGTCTTGTATCTGCTTGTTCGTCTGTGTTTTGTTCTTTGTTGCAGGATGAAGCGGTGACCCTGTCTAACGTGCCTTGTACCTTGAGTACCTTGACCTGAAGGAAGTGTTCAGTAAGTCCAGGACTGCTTCTCTTCCTCTGCATCGTCCCTATGACTGTGCTATAGACTTATTGCCAGGTACGTTTCCACCTAAGGGCAAGTTATACTCGCTTTCAGCTCCTGAAAGGGAGGCCATGGAGAAATACATTTCTGATTCTCTAGCAGCAGGGTTCATTCGTCCCTCCTCTTCACCCACCGGGGCAGGTTTTTTTTCATGGGTAAGAAGGATGGTTCACTGCGACCGTGTATCGACTATCGAGGGCTGAACAACATCAATACCTATCCTTTACCGTTGATGTCTTCAGCTTTCAAAGGGTTGCAGGGAGCCTCTGTCTTCACCAAATTGGATTTACGTAATGCTTATCATTTGGTCCGCATAAGGAAGGGAGATGAATGGAAAACCGCTTTTAATAACCCCAGGGGGCATTTTGAATATCAAGTTATGCCTTTTAGACTGTCCAACGCCTCCGCGGTTTTTCAGGCACTCGTTAATGATGTGCTGAGAAATATGATCGATCAATTTATATATGTATTATATATTATATATATATACCTGGATGGCATATTGATATTTTCTTCTTATCTCCAGGAACATGTTCAGCACGTCAGGCGGGTGCTCCAGACTTTGTTAGAGAATGGGCTTTTTGTCAAGGCGGAGAAATGCGTTTTCCATGCACAGTCGGTTCCGTTTTTGGGGTATATCATCTCGTCGGAGGGAGTGTGCATGGATCCCAACAAGATTAAGGCTGTGGTGGATTGGCCTCTTCTTTTGAGTGTAGCTTAGGTTACCAGCCACCAATTTTCCCAGTCTGGAATCCGAAGTCGGAATCCGAAATCCGAAATCATCCAGAGGTGTCACCGCACCTGGAGAAGAGCTCGTAAGACTCTCCTCCAGGTGGGAGTGTACACTAAGGCTTAGGCCGATCGCCACGGGTCAAAGCCTCCTGTCTACGTCATTGGTCAAAAAGTGTGGCTTTCTTTCAAGGATATACCTCTCCGCTCCGTTCGTAACAAATTAGCACCCAAATTCATTGGCCCGTTTACTGTCACTAAGATCCTTATCCCTGTGGCAGTCCGCCTCAAACTCCCTCCTGCGTACAGAAGAATTCATCCCGTTTTCCATGTATCTAAATTGTAACCTGTTTTTCATTCACCCATTAATCCGCCAGCCCCCGTTCCCCCACCACTACGCCTCATAGATGGGAAACCCACCTATTCGGCGGAGGAGACATGGATTTCAGTACTTGGTGGACTGGGAAGGTTACGGTCGGGAGGAGAGAAGTTGGGTTCCAGCTAGGGACATTCTGAATCACTCCCTTATTGATGATTACAATCAACGGGTAAGCTCGCCTGGGAGCGCCAGGAGGCGTGGTAATGTCATGGTTTATGGGTTCACTGGCTCATTCTGACTTCTCTGTGTGTGCGTGTTGTGAGAGTGGGCGTGACTGTGATTGTTAGTTTGATTTGTGCCAGCTGTTAAGAGCTCAGCTATTTAACACCTGTGTTTCTTGTCATGTGTTGTCAGATTGTTTTAGTTGTTCGTCCTTGTTGTGGTGTCATTTCCAGCTCTCCTGGTTATTCCTGTTGGAATCCTGTGTTCCTGTTTCTTCGATCGCCTGGATTTACTCGTTGATAAAGTCGTCCGCGTCCCCTGAGAGACTGGCTACTTAGCTGTATTCACGAGTTGTTTGTCTTCATTTGGATTATTTACAATAAACTGTCATTTTTCGCACTTGCAAATCTGATTCCTTTGTTACAACCCTGACATTGTAAAGCACAGGTATGTGAAAGGAAACAATGGCTCTTAATCCTGTTAATTGTGCTTTTGTGCTTGCTTGGGTGACCTGGGAGCTTGGTTGTGCAAAATAAGCAGCACAGACTCAAGAGTCGTTCCATTTTGTTCGAGTCACACAAAAAGTTTGTTCAAAACAAGAAAGGTTTAAGTGCGTTTCCAAACTCTGTAAATGGTGACGGTTTAAACCTCAGTCCTTGCCACCCCACTTCACTACACCATCCCAAAAATGCAAACTTTAAAAAGTTGAATAATGTAAATTAACATAACAAAGGTCAGGAATTCAGCTAGATACAAACACAAAATCATGTAATAAGGGCATCTGTGGTATCAAGATGGAATTTTGACACGTTAGTCCAAATACTGATTTTGCTGTGTTCTACATGTTTCTGTGTAAACATCATTGGATGTTAGTCTTAGGACTAAGACTAGGTTAAAAACTTGTACACCATTCTTATCAACCAATTATTTTCCTCTACTGTAGATTTAAGGGGTTAAATCAAACTTTCTTTGACAGGGTTGCAGAGACAGAGTCATATTCCCAAGCTCAGAAATAAAGGGATTCTGAAGCTCAGTCTGTAATGAATTAAGCCAGGAGTCCCTCTTTGCTCCAGCATTAAAACCTCAGCAAGGCCTCCTAAAAGATGAGATGGGGAAGTGGACTGCTGATGCTTAAAGACTGAAAGTGGATTTGAGCGAGAGGCTAAAGCATTCTTTAAATGACAGCTTCAAGGTTAAAAAACACTCTTCCCTCCCACACGTGGCCTGTTTAGTAATTGTGGACAGTAACAGAAAGCTGAAAGAGAGCGCTTTGGGAGACATGCTTTAAATTCATGCCTGTAATCAAGCAAACATAGCAAATCATTTTCTTGCAAAGACTGGGACACCGCTTGTCATGAATTTCTATAATATCGTTTTAAAAAACCCTATTACTCGCATTATTAAGTCGTATTACTACAAGCAGTTAGCAGTTCACATATCTGATGTGGAGAAGACTGTGATGGACAGATAGGTGGTTGATATGAGTGAGCCAACTCTAAGAATTCAGAGCAGCTGAGAAAAAAGAGAGAAAGCGCTTTAGAGGAGAGGAGACTGGGATTTTTTTGCAGCATAAAACACAGCTGAACCAAATGCCACCCACAGTTCTCACCTTTTCCTTTTATAAATTTTCCTTTTTATAAAAGTTTCCAATTTCTCTTGGAAACTGCAGCAGAGCTACCAGAAAAGGCGATTTGCAAATGGCCTGCTTGACTACCAGAAAAGGCGATTTGCAAATGGCCTGCTTGACTACTTCTCCTGAGCCCTCTTCTCAAGGAGGCTCCCTGCCCACTCTACCTTCTGCTATAGGGGCAACTATTGTGATATTGCTGAAGTTAGATGCTGGAAAAACTCAGTGCGCAACACAAATTGCCTTAAAGTTTTACTAAACACCACCACTTTAAAACCTTGCAGGCAGGAATCATCCTATTCAATGATTTCAGCCACCCTCTGAAAAGTAAGGAAGTGTTTGCTTATTGAAATTTGCATACAGCATTTAAAGGTTCTTTTTGTCACAAGAAACTAATAATGTTTTCACCATTAATGTTGAATCTGTTTTCAATTCTTTTACATAAATTAGGGCATTTTTTATGTTTCTTTTTAATGTACAAGGTTGAGGACGTCACCCTGATTGAGACGTTGATTAGTTTTGCACCAGATTCAATTTTAATTTTTTCCATATTATATACTTTAGAGTGCCAAGTAAATATCATGGTAAACAAACATGAGTCGCTATGTCACTACAGGCATTCAGCCAGCACAGTTTAGCAAAATTAGCCAATCATACCAAGAAATTCAGGTGAGGAATGGTTTGCAATGGTACTGCACTCAGCATGCTGTCCTCAGAACCGATGGTGGAAAAGCAGCTGTGGCTGGAGTCACTGGAGTCATTAATCAAAACAAATCTAGTAATCTAATGGCGTGCTTTCCAAGCACTTTTTTAAGATTTTCTTCTGTTTTTATTGTGTCCCCTTTAAAATGTGCTCTGCTTAGTCTGATGCTACAGTAAATCCACAGCACCCTTTCTTGACATTTGATTTTACAATGGCATCTCTGGGCTGCACACTTCTGTGGCTCTCTACTCAGCTATAGGGACATGTTCAGAGCTACACTGCTGATTGAGGATTAGACAATCGTGGGAGACTTTTTAAACAGTTTTCTGAAAATCCAATTAAAGATGTGCATGTAATCTGTACATGCATCAACCTTATTCATAAACCCCCTAGGGGGAAGAAAAAGTATAAGAAGATTGTTGCAACCATTGTCTATGTAATACATTTTTTCTGCAGAGAGTGTATTGTTTGTAAGATATGCTATGAGGAGCCGCACAATGTTAAAGTGAATTAACCGCTTGATTGGATTGGATCTGTGTCAGGACCATAGGCGGAAATCAAGGGAGGCTCGGAGGTTATCAGGACCCAGCCCATCTGAGGGGTGCCCCCCCTAAAAAATCATTAAACGCCACATTGTGTATTGTAAATAATGATTATGATAACCAATGTTTTTCCCATAAGTCCGCTATGTTAGTGATTATAGCCTAGTGATTACATCGCTCAATATGATGTTAAGTGGCAGATCAGTTTGGGCTTGCTGCAATTGAATATCTAAGATATATTATACCAGACGAAACTTAAAATACTATTTGGAGGACACGAGATAATTTAATAATTATAATATGACAGTGTGATGAACCTATGAACCTAACTCATATTTAAACAACTATAGTTTTTTGTTGTTGGGCAGATACAATGACTGAGAAAAGAAAAACGGACATAAGATCTATTTTTAGTGCAACATGGCCTTAATTAAGGCAAAGATCCTTATAAGAATGTGTGCTTAAATTGTTTTAAAGAAGAATATTTTGGTCAATTTAGTTAGCTTTTTCATTGAACTAGAGAGAAACTTTGAGAATAAGTAAAATGCTGCACTAATAATAGTAGTAAGGCTTTCCTCTGTGTACACATATCCTTACAAATATATTTTTTGTTGTATTATTTATGCCTACTACAAAAATTGCTCTGGAGAAATTTTATGTTTATTGTCCCCTCCAACTGTGACATTTACTCCCATGGTCAAGACTTTTTATTGACTCTTTTTTTTTATTGATATTACTCTTTATTTCTAACAGGGTAGGACAACATATAAAGGTTATGTGTAAAGTTATTGGATTTTGCAGTTTAATGTGCTGAGACAATCAGAAGTAAACAATTCATACATTGACTTAAGTAGCGAAAACAGTGTGGCTCTGTGGTGTTTTCAAAACATGGCAACTGCCTTAACCAGTTTTGAGTTTGGGGGTGGGGCTGTCTATTTTTGGAACTATGGCAGACAGGGCGGAGCAGAAGGGGTGGTAAGAGTGTTTGGAAACAATTGTTGTTTTTGCAAGTCAGTTTGGTGCTGCTATGGTACTGTAACAGTTTGATTTAGATCTGTGTTAATGTCACTTTGCATCAGCTGGCATGTTTTGAAGGGCAGTATCAATTAAGATCAAGCAATTATGCTCCCTTTACAAAAAAGATGACAATCAATTATTACTTTTGAGGCAGTTACACAAAATAAAATAAGCTCCTTTGACCCACTGTCAGACTTAAGCTTTACTTGTGCATCTTAAGGGTGGTAATCTTGTCAAACACCTCAAAGATAGACCTTCCAATCTTTCCTCTGCTGCTATATTCTATTCAAATGTGGAAACGTTTTTTTTTTTTTTTTTGATATTGCTGAGAAAACATGCAGGTAAAAATGAGTATTTCTGTTTTATAGAAAATACTACAATACTACAAATAGCTTAAAAGTTAAAGGAAGTTGAAAACATCATACACTGCTGAATTTGGTTTATTTGTGTTTGTGTGTGTCTGTGTGTGTGTTTGTGAGCTAACTCTTAATCCTAACCTTTACAATGGTCCAATTTAGCATTCAGCTCCCGGGATAACATTTTATTGTTAAAACTTTCAAAGTCTAAAAATATCTTGATAGGTATAGTGACTACAAAGACAGTTTACCCAGAACATTTTTACAACAAGATAAAAAAAGACTACAGTATAATAATGTATTAAATTTACAAGCAAAGCTCTTTCCAGACAGTGATTAAGATTAAGCTTACATTTTTGTTAAAGTAATGGTATGTATTATTCTATCCATTGTCACCCTTATATTCTAAAAAAGTACATTACATTCAGGACAGAACAACCCAGATTAAGAAAGGTGCACATTATAATCATTATGACATGCCTTTTTATTTCTAGCTGCAGTTTAACCCTTAAATTTAATAATATAAATAATAATAGTAATAATAATAATAAATACAATAAAATACAAAGGTTATTAAACAAGTTAGAGTTAGGTATAAGTTCGGGAAATGAATATAAAATATCTGTAATCATAGTGTGTATATGCACGGACAGAGGAACACTGACGAAGGAGCGGAGCGAGGAATATCCAAACAAAAGGTATTAAGAGTATTATTTAATCATAATCCAACAAACATACAAACACTAACCATCAAGCCAAACAAGAACAGAGACACACATCAACCACAGGGCATTCCCAAACACATCACAAGCACAATTACCAAGAGAGGGAGAACTTAAGTAAGGAACCAGATGAGGGGAAAACAGGTGATTGTAATTAACTAATTAAACAGGAAGTAAACCAAATAAGGGAAAACTGGAACCAAAACAAACCAGGGAAAGACAAAATAAGAGTCCTAGAACTGTTACAATATCGAGTATGAAAACTATTTCATTGACAATAATAAACAGAAACAATAAATAGAAATGTTAGGAGCATGTGTGTGTGGAGGCTTAAAAATAATGTTGTGACTCAAGATTAACAGACACAGAAGCAAGCCTGATGGCTCTGCTCCAAATCTTAAAGAGCTTTCCAAAATAAATCACTTATGAGGTTCCATTTTAGTTGGTATGCAGCATATAATGTAAAAAAGTGTTCAAGTGCAATTACTTTAAGGACATATTTGGTTAATTTTGTAAACTTAATTAAAACCAAGTGATTTTGATGTTATCACATAAAGCATCTTTATTAGGCTACATGACAAACAGCATATGTAACCAGTATGTAACCATATGTAACCTATACATAAACTTGATATATGGCCATATATACAGTATAAACACATACAGTATGTATATTGAATTGTAATTTATATATGTGGACATATGTATTTTTAATTTTACTATATGTTTAAAGTATAGATATTGTACTCAATATGTGCAAGCATAAAGTATACTGTTTACTTATACAGTTTGATATATGTATCCTTTATTGTGGGGAAGGAATTTAGATGTTCACGGAACTATATGTGTCATGTATTCATTACATACATTTAATCTAAGGATTGACTAATGCTCTTGGTAAAATCTGAAATGCTCTACTGCATGTGATTACAACACACTGTCATTATTTACCATATGGTGCAATATGCAAAGAACATATATGTATATACATGCAAGAGGAGGTGAATTATGAAAGCCTTTGCTTTTCAAAGATGTATTCCCATCGCATGCATATTAGGGAGAGAGGGATTCCAGTCTTCAGCTGACATTTTGAATAAACAGTTTGAAATACTTCTCCTCACAAGGGCAGATACAATTACTTGCTTAAACCCCCAGAGGATCATCTTGCTCTGAGTCTGTTGTGTTTGAGGGGGAGGAACTGTAAGCGTGGGTGGAATTGCACAGCAGCAGAACGAGAAGATAGGGAGAAATGAGGGTAGTGAGTACAGAATGGCAGATGATGCACTTTGACATTTAAAGTGATATACTCTAGGTCTGTGGGCCATGTATGATCATGGTGGCGAAAGATGGCTTCAAGGGCATGACACTATAATTACATTATTTCAGGCAGAAACAAGCTGCTGGGACAGAGTCTATTCTAATGATTCTTATAATTACAACACCAGTGCCCTCTTTATCATTTGAAGCAGTCAGGCATGAAAAATGCATTGCTCCTGCTGCAGTGCAGAGGGTGTCCTGATTTGCAGAGTAAAGGCCCAATTTTTTTTTTTGGCATTATTCGGTAATGAGACCTCTGGTTGCTTGAGGGGTGTGAAGGTTAAGATGGAGAGGCTGAGGGAGGATCAGTTCTAGAAGCAGGTGATGTTGTTTAGCACTGTTTCCTGACTGTGACAAACCGTGTTACACATCCTGCACCCATCAGAGTAAACACGTCATTGAAGTGTGACATGACATGCTCCAGTCTCTGCATAATGTAAA
The DNA here is from genome assembly GCA_036877585.1 of Botia kubotai. Taxonomy (NCBI): domain Eukaryota; kingdom Metazoa; phylum Chordata; class Actinopteri; order Cypriniformes; family Botiidae; genus Botia; species Botia kubotai. The sequence goes on along the minus strand of JAZGTI010019610.1, from coordinate 1,626 downwards.
GCAAAAAGGCAGCGCTTACACTTGAAAACTTCTCGGTTATGTATGTAATGTAACACTTGTTTCCTGAGACATTGTGTCGATGACAACACTGAAAATTGGTAAGTTGAATTTGCGTGCCAGTCTCTGCCCCAGACATCTGGGTATATAAGGGGGCTGGCGTGCAGCACTCATTCATTGTGCTGAGGAGTCACATACTCAGTACTGCAGTTCAGTACTGTGGCATGAGGGACACAACGTATAGTTCCCTCTACCGGGGAACCAGGCTTACATACATAACAGAGACATTTCCATTCTGTCGATCACTCAGCGTTGTGTCAATGATGCCACTAGGGGTCCCTATACGAACTGCAACAGGAGCTGAACTGTGCTACGAGCTAAATGCCTGGGAGGATTCAACTCCCCTAGTGGAGTGTGCCCTGATATCCAAGGGGCTCTGCTGTTTGCTCCTAGTGTTTAAAAATGGCCTCCACAATCCAATGGGCCAACCTTTGCTTGGAGACAGCCCTCCTCTTCTGTTGACCTCCGAAGCAGACAAAGAACTGGTCAATGCATCTAAGGCTCTGTGCATTCCAGATAAATGTGCAAGTATGCACTGGACACAATACGGACAGGGCTGGGTCTTTCTCCCCAATGGAGAGCACTTGCAGGCTCACCATTTGGTCCCAAAGGGGAGTAGTGGAAGCCTTAGGCACATAGCTAGGTTGGGGTCTCAAAACCTCCTGCATGAATCCCAGCCAAACTCCAGGCAGTCACTGGCCACAGAGACGGCTTGCAGGTCCCCGACCCTCTTGAAAGAGGTGAGCGCCACTAGAAGGGGGCATGGGGAAGAACAGTCTCTTCCAGAGGCTTGAATGGGGCCCTCCATAGTCCTTCCAGGACCAAGACAAGATTCCAAGAGGGAATGAGGCGGGACCTAGGGGGATTTAACCTTCTGATGCCTTTGAGGAATCTGATGACCAGGACATGCTGCCCCAACAGCCTACCTCCGATGGTGTCGTATCGAGCAGAAGCACCAGTTCGCGAAGATACGCTACTTCAAAGCATAGAGCTGCCTAGTAAAGGGGGCTCTAGTCTGTGTGATAATGTCAGACACGCAGGTAAAAGAGCCACTAAGTCATTCGCGTTGAGTCCAGAGGCCATAGGTGGAGATTCCAGAGGTCGGGTCTGCGATGCCTGAGTGTGCGCTGCCCCTGAGTAAGAAGGTGCTGGCTCAGGGGAATGCATTGTAAGGACCACTCATTGGCCCAACGACGGAATCCAATGGCGTGGGTGAAGGTCTCTCACATGTTCTGCCTTTCCATAACACTTCTGCAAAAGTTCTTTAATTTCATATAATTTGATTAATTGACTCTGTGATCTATTCTAATCTGACTCCAATTTTATATGTAATTTAGGCTAGCGATGTCCAATTGTCTGTTGATCATAATTTAAGTTTGATTATTTGTAAATTCTCATACTCTTAGTTATTCTTTCATTAGGGACCCGAAAGTCGCACAGAGTCTCGTGCTGGCCGATACACGCGGATCTCACAATCACAAAATGGTCAGTCTGATCTTTAGTCAGAGGTTGCCGGGTAAACTAATAGCATTAAACCTGGCCGCCCCATGCTTGCTCAGATCTAAAAAC
>JAZGTI010019609.1:0-11005 GCA_036877585.1 Botia kubotai | reverse complement strand
TCTCTCTGTCTCGCTCTCTCTCTCACGCTCTCTCTCTGTCTCGCTCTCTCTCTCTCTCTCGCTCTCTCTCGCTCTCTCACTCTCTCTCGCTCTCTCACGCTCTCTCACGCTCTCTCTCTGTCTCGCTCTCTCTCGTCTCTCTCACTCTCTCGCTCTCTCGCTCTCCTCGAGCCATTGGTCTATCACTCTGAATCAAGCACAGTTGTCTGGATGCATGGAGGCCATTAAATCAATACTTTACACATGCAAACAGAAGCTGCATCAACACAGCCGGTTGGCAGCATAGAGAGGAAGGGACAATGTTCAGACTGTCCCTCAGGCTGGACCGCAAGACAGCATCACCACAGCTGGAATGCATAAACGGTGCAGAACGGTACAATACAGTAACAGAGGGTGCATGGCCTTATGGTTAGAGGGTCGGACCGGAAATCCAAAGGTCATGGGTTTGATTCCCATTGACTGCCTGTATGAAACAACTGAGGTTAAGAAAGGCACCTTACCCCAGTTGCCCGCAGGTGCAGCAATGACAGTTGCCCACTGCTCCAGATGTGTGTGTGTGTTCATAACTTGCAGTGTGTGTGTTCACTACTAACCAATATGGGTTAGATGCAGAGGTCACATTCAAGTTGTCAAGTACGTCACTTTCACTGAGTTGCAAGCAGGCTGGTGTAATCAATCTGCAAGGGTCACTGCTGCAGGAAACGCAGGAGATGTGCCATTAATACTTGTCTGTGGTGTTTTTAAATTGCTTTTCTTTTTAAACATGCACCAGGTGTCCATCTCTGACTGTTTGCGATTCAACACACTGCTTTTTAGCATCTCACAGCATGAGCGCCACGTTTTTAAGGCCGTGTCAAAAAAGGCAATAAAAATGCGCTTCTGCTAAATTCTGTTCCGTTCTGCTGCACCCCGTCTAGTTGACACAAGAACATGTTCCGTGTGAGACGTGTGGAAACTGAGAATCGCAGTATTTCACATACTGACTGTATTAACACTGCAGAGAGATCAATATTCACTGACTTTACTGTTTTAAGTCTCCTGCCACTTCTATAAAGAAGGGAATGGAACAGGATTGGGAAATTTCACAAATCTGACAGAACGCTGTGCTGCCCACATGAACACAGGTCAGGTGTCAGAGCATGCATCCATTGCTCCAAAAACCATTTTATACATGCAAGAAAAACTATTTTTTAAAGTCTAAATGCTCAATTCTTTCTGTATAGCTTTTGGTATTAAGATTCTCAGCCCTGCAAGCTCAGAGGAGCATTAAAATAAACTGCTTTCAAAAACATCCGAGAGTCACAGGATTGTCTCTGTGGTATCTCCTCTGAGGAAAGTTCTTCTCAGTCACGGACATGTTGGCTAATGTCTGCCATTTGAAATGGCAAAGTTCAAAAACAGTTCGTAAAAACCACAGCCAAAAAATAAATAAATCATGAAAGCTCAAGGGAAAATCCTTCCCGCATCTGTTCATTCACACACACACAGAAATGCATTACCCCAAGATCTGGTGGTGAGCTATGTCTGGGGCTGGAATATATTGAATCATGAAAAACAAAAATTGGTAACTGGCCCGCAGACCCCTCCATCATCATCAGATAAAATTCATATTTCATTGCACTCAGTATCCTGGAAAATATATATTGATTAAATAAGCTGGACTGCTTTAATGCTTTTTGAAGGAGACTTCAGGCTAAAAACGGAGCGCCAGTGGGAAGTGAAACAGTGCGAAACAGACACTATTTAGGGAAATTATGCTTTGGAATTGGCCAGACACTTTCACACTGTGGTGAAAGTGAGAGAGTGAATCTCAGTGTCTCTTCTGCTGAGAAGGGAAGAGACAGACAGGCTAAAAGAGTGAGACACTCCATCACTGACAGCCTGTCGGAGAGTGGGAGGCATCTGCCAGACCTCACACCATACACACACACAGCTGTCTCACATTTTTGGTCACTCTCTACCTACCTCTCTCACTGTCTGTCGTCTGCCCCATGTGTTCTTTATTTAGTGTACACAGAGTTTATGCAGATCTGCATACTGCAGCCGTTTATAAAGCAGCTTTCAGTCTCTGCTACACCGGAAATGCAAATTTGCAAATCTCCTGATTTATTTTTTTATGATGATTATTTTGTGCTTTGTTAAGAACTTTCTATACATACTTTTTCTTGCCAGACTTCAATCTGGGTCCACAAACCGAGCAGCTCTTTCTCATGAGTATCCCACTGTGCCACGTGTAATCTACAGTGCATTCATAAATGTGGAAATATGTAAAAAAAAACAAAGAAATACAATACATGCTCTTCTCTCGCACGCAAACATGTAAACACAACCCAACATTCAGTGTGACAGGCAGTGTGTCTCCAGCTTTCAGATTCTGCTGTGTATTGTGTTGAGTGAGATTTATCCGACTCAGAGTGGCTTTGACTCCTGCAGAATCATCAGCTTCTTCTGCAGCAGTACAATGACGACCAGACAAACATATCAGCAAACTGGCACTGCAGCAGAAGTCCTCAGAAAGCTGCCAGACTGCGGCTCACAGCCTGGACTGAAAACGGCTCCGGTCTGATATCCTAGTCTGGCCTGGGGGGACAAATGCTGCATTCAGTTAAAACCACCACTGATAATCAGAGTCCATCAGAGCTGCAGGGTCATGGGGTCATCGTGGGTCAGGGTCAAAGGTTAACAGGGAGTGGCAGGAGATCAACCAGTGAGCAGGTGCTGAGGTCAGAAAAGTGTTGCTGGGCCTGATCTGATATTCTGTGGAATCTAGTGACATTTCATGTATTTCTGAGCTCACAAACTCATATCAGTAATATCAGTAATCTTTGATTTAAATCCCAACTGAACCAGATCAATCAATATGTTATGAGCAGATGATGTTCTTAATAATGGATTTAGAGGACTTTTATCAATATTTTGTGGCTCAATACAGCTTAACCACATGTGTGTCTGGTATTCGTGTGTATTGTGAACCCCATACAAGTCAGGGCACACACATTAGTGAGTTTACACACTGCAAAACTCACACCCAGAGCAGTAGGCAGCACTTGCTCAGGAGCACCTCAGTCATTTCTTGTTGGCTTTGGGAACCAAACCAACAAACTTCTGGTTACAAATCTGACTCTCTAACCAGTAGGCCACAACTGCCCCTAGCCTATCCAGTGCATTGATTATGTTTAACTGAACCCTCTTACATTTACACTGACAAACAGACAAATAATACATCCAACAGTCAACAGCCATCCATAAAATGTATACAGGACAACACCTTATAGATCTTTAAGAAGAACGATTTTCCAGTGTTTCCATCTGAAATCGTGTGATTTTTACATCCACTGAGAAAATGTGTCTCATTGCATCTGTGGTTTTTCTCCTGCAACACAACATGAATTAGGCAGATAACAGCAGCTCTTATTAAACGTTGTGATTATGTCCCGCTGACCCTCCACTGGAGCTTTGACTTTGGCAATAACAAATGGTTAAAGCTTTCCAAAAGATTAAATATTATCCACCCTTTATATGGTCATCCATCTTACCGCAGAGAAAACAAAAGGCTAGATTTATAATCATACACACACATCGGTCCCTTCATTACGCCGATGTCTGTCACAACAACAAACTGTGTTATGCAACACCAACTATGACTAATTAATGACCTGTTGCTGATTGCCTATGAGAGTGTTACAGTGCTGTGGTGATTGGTCCCATCCACTTTGTTTTCTCTCCTATTTACACAGACAGGACTGTGTGCAAACAATATTTTTTAACAAAAACAGATATCTAGCAAATATTCACTAAACAGTGTTTTTGGATGTTGATTTCAGGAGTTGATTTCTGTACCTTTAAGACCTCAGGAACAGACAGCCCGAGCTTACAGTATATCAAACACTTAACCCGAGCGTTCTCCAGAGAGACTGCCTGTGCAATATGTGTGCAAGATGAAAACATGCAGCGGTGCGGCTTTGTGGGTAAACAGTCCTTGACTGAGAAAAAAAAGGTTGTAGGTTCGATTCCCATAAGGGCCATTTCATAAGCTTGTACAATTCTGCATTTATCAACAAACCCTCAAGTGCCTCTGGGGATTGTGCTTGTATTAAAATATACTTCATAAAACATAGATCTGACTCTGTTAGGCCACTCACTATGAAAACACACCCGTGACTGTGCATTCTATATTAATGCGCCATGTTGCCGCATTGCTTGGCTTGCACACACAGACCACCATTAAGAAAATGATCTACAATGCTTGGCAGAAATATTTATGATAACTAGACATAATACATTTAACTAATTAGTTAAATATGTTGCTTAGCTAAAATCACTGCAACGCACATTGTTTAATGCCACTTTATACAAAGTATTAACAGGTGCAAATACGACTTAACTATGCTACTCAACATGAATGAGTAACTTAATATACATTTTACCATGAACTAATGAACTAATGCATCATCACCAGAAAGAGAGGAAGTGTTGAGTGGGAACATTTTGTAATTTGGTAATGCCCACCAATGCTGAAGGAATATCTCGCTCACCGTTTGTTGTCTCCTCAGTGATGTATTCTCATACAGAGTCTGTCAGACCCAGGTTTGCACTGAGCAAAGGTCTGAGAAGGGCCGTCAGGGGTACATGTGTGGACTGACTGGAGAGCTGTTCTGTTTCTTTACTTGTCTCCTGAGCCTCTGTCTCACCCTGATCGCCCTTCTGACTAACTCCTGGTTGAGGTGTTGGGCTGCTGCCTCCTTTTCTTCATCCTCTGGGTCTTCATCTCCAGCCAGCCCAGAGCCAGACAAACACAATCATCATCTGAAAAGTTGTTAATACATACAAACAAAACCGGCCATCAACAAGTTATAGAATTGCATTTGATCTGTAAAGTTTACACGCTGGGAGAACATGCCGACATGCATCTGCCTAAAACACACACAATAATCTTGACAGAGAAACAAAAACAAGAGAAAAACAAATATCATGAGGGTGCGATGCTCAGAGGAGGTGCGGAAATCCTAGATGAACTAAACAAACATGCAGAACAATTGATTTGATCTACCTTCTCCTGTGTAGGAGGCACAAATCCCTCTGGGTTGATTCTGCTGTTCAGCGACAGCTGTGTCTCAGTCTCATCTGCAGGTACGAGCTGATCTCACCTGCACACACATACACACGCGTTCAGATGAGCACGATGACTCCCATTGACAATGTGTTTTTTATTGACACAAAATCTGCATGGGTAACAGTGGGTTACATTAACAGTGGGTAACATTATGTCATACGGTCCTCACATGTGACAGCACTGGAAAGCGACTAAAGTTACAGTGTATCATTTAAAATTGCATAGTGTAAATGTATCTGTTTAAAGTTAACTGTCATTCAAATCAAGACCTTATCATTCAAAAACTCTTATTGGTTGCCATAGAAATACACTGATTTATAAATAATTAGGTAAACAGTTCAGATAATTGTTTTAAAGAATACTACATGCTTAAATAGCTTATTTTTTAGCCTAATGTTTCACTGTACTTACTCATTTAAAGCACAAGCAGCTTGTGGCGCATCGAGTTGGTTTTGAAGCAGCTTCCTCATCGCCGCATGAGAGAGCGTTCATTAAATCAGCTGCAGCCCGTGAGATGAGGTGGATGTTCAGGGGTCACAAGGTCATTCACAAATCTTAATTCAGTTCAGTTTTATTTATATAGCGCTTTTAACAACGTTACATTGCTTCAAAACAGCTTTACATATAAAAAAATAATAAAACACAGAATCACTGATAAAATCTGGAAGCTCTCAACATAGCACAGATTACAGCACAGAGAGCATTCAGATGTCTTGCTGAGAGTCAATAGAGAAAATCAATATCTTATTCCAGCAGGACAGACTAACCTTGATACTCCTCAAGTTTCTTGGCGAACTCTTGCTCCAGCTGAACCAGTGAGAATAAGAATTTAATTAAAAGTCTCTAGAGTCTTATATGGTCATAGCTTCATATCTGGTCCCATACAAATACCTGCTGCATCTTGAGTTTTCTCTGTACAGCGACCACACTCGTCCTCAAGGTCCACCTGCATAAACTCATCAATGGTCAGGTTACAGGTGGGGGTCTCCTCAAACTCCATCAGCCTGAGCATCAGCAGAGGAGTTTAGTGAGATGTGACAGTGTGGTGTAAAGCTATCAAGGGAGAGGGAGGGAGCTATAAAGGTGTGTGTACCAGAGGTCTGCTAGTGTGTGAGAAGCTGAGGCCTTTAGCCTCCTTGTTAGTCTCTGACTTCTACGCCGGACCACTTACCAATTTGAGTCCAGCTTAGAGTGGTTCCAGCAGGACCAGTTACATGCTCCATCTGTCATATTGGGTTTATAGGATTTTGTAGGTTACTCTTGACATGCAGTATCACTTGAGCTCTAAAGATTTAAACAATAAGCTCTTTTAAATGAATGTGGCTGGTTTTATAAGCAGTATTTCCATAAATGAGTACATGAGACTTATGAGAAATATGCTCTGGTCAAGTTTAGACAGTAAGACAATTATAGCTTGATTATTTAAACAACTGCAAGCCATAACTATAACTGTTGGTTTCATATTTCATCCTGTATATTAAAAACTATGGCTATAAATATGTAGAAATGATTAAGTATTAAGCATTAGAGCATTCTTTATATTTGGGGTGTTTTTGTGCAATCGCACCAGAAACCTGACTGGACCTTCACCTCTTTCTAAGCGTGGCCTCACACACCTTGAAGACAGATATCACCTCCTTTACTGTGGGCTGTCACCAGGAGAGCTGAGGGGGACACAGGAGAGAAAATGAGGATAAATGTTCCCCCCAAACCATGTTGTTCTCAATTTGGATGACATTTCACCACTGTGCATACTAACAATGTATGTGCCATACAAAACTGTTGAGAATGCATTTTCTTTACACCTATACTGACTGGAATCATAATGCATATTTTTCTTTAAAATGTAAGCAAATGTAAAATGTATTTTGTAGGTATAGGATCGGATCACTTAAATATTCAATTTCTAATAAAAATACATATATATTCAAAATTTGGTTTAGCATATTTCATGTTCCCTAGACTACAAGGAGAAGCTTTTAAATATTTCAAACAGAGGTATGTGCACAAATGAGACCTTTATGACACCTTCATTTTGGTGCTTGTATTTTGTTTCTCGTTCTTGCAGTTTTCACTGTCTGAGCAAGAAGTGTAACGTGTCCTTATGTTTACTCTACTCGCTCTGAAACAATCAGATTCAATACAGAAAACTGCCGTTTACACTCATCATCATCTCCTGAACACTGAATGATTAATGATGAATTATTAATTATTCAGATATTACATTAGCGGATGCTCCTGCAGATGGGAAAAGTGAGAGCTACAGAGAGAGATGAACTAGAGATGCAGGCAGGAAGTCACTGTTCTATTCCTGAGCATCAGAGCATCTCGCTGAAGACAGAACGCCGGAACGGTTCTGCTTTAAATAGAGGGCACCACGATCCGTGTGGCAGTGAAGCGTTTGTACTGATGTTGTTTTTATCCCTGTTACGGAACGCACTGTTTCAGTTCCCTTGTCAAACTTTAGCACATTAAGGGCAAGTGATCTGCTTTATGATCTGACTTTATTTTAAGCTGTCAAAGAAGCGTTTTGAAATTGGTAGAACTTGAATCTTTTAACAACTTAACAGTTTAAAAAGTGAATACAAACCAACAGGTTCACAAGGTTGGTTCCCCCAAAAATGAACCTCACCTCATGATGTTTTAGAATTAAAAAATAAATCATTTTCAATTATAGGTGAACTATCAACCAAAGCATCATGGTGAAATATACAGACATGGATCTACACACAAGAAACAACGGTTTGGAGGTCAGATCAATGTCTAGATGCAAACTTCCAAAGCTGCACCAACATGATGTATGAGGTGGAGTTTATTAAAAAACAGACTACACGCCTCTCCTCCTGTGTACTGTATTAGCAGATGACCTTTCACAGATTACAAAGCATACACTTTTAGAGGTTCTCCTTGACTTGATGTTGAATCTAGAACACAGTGGCTCTATGGGAACCTTTAAAAGTGGCTTGGAGTCACTCTATGGGAGTAAAATACTTCTCATTTCCACCTATTGTGTAAACTCACTCTGCTGCCTCAATACAGCCCAAACATCACTCTTGTTCCTAATGAGCTCCTCTCTTGAAGATCCTTACGATCCTGTCTACAGCTGCACTATAGAGCTATATTACCTTTAATGAAGTCTGTGTCTGTCACTTTAATACATTTCGGTAATTTTATGTCAAATTAACATATGGATACACTAGAGCAGAGTGACTACATTAAAAACATTCGGTGCCATTTTTCCGTCGTTTTACGTGCAACATTCTGTAGTGTAACCTATACGCTGAACTTTAAATGGTAACACAACGGGTTTAAACGCAAAGCACAAAGCAGATTCTCTGGTCCAAAAGGTGTTCTGTTGCGTTAAAGTGACTCTTTAGATGTGCATCTGAAAGGTTTGTCAGTAACTGTACATCTCTCAGACACTTTTACAGTTAAACATCATTGTCTAAATGTTGTGCCACATAGAGCGCTTATCGCAGGCGAGGGATCCAGTTTCCAGCGCCGGAGCCCTCTGTTGGAGATCCGGGAAAGCAGTGTTAGCCCAACCCCCTCTCCCACAGCACACTCAGGATTTAACATGGCTCCTGGCCGCCAGCGAGCCTCCAAACATCAAACCTGAATGTGTTTCCCCGGCAGCTGCGCTTCGGTCGGTTCAGTAAGGTAAAGAATGACTGATGATACGCTGTGTAAGTTCCTCCGCGGCGGCTGTTTTATTGAATCGTGAACGGTGGTTAATATTACTTCGACTGGAGAGTCTGTGCTGGTGCTCAAGTCTGTGCGCACGGCAGCTGTGTACTTTATCCCTTGTGAACGAACCGGTTCGAAATGAAATCTTTCGCTATAATAATTGATCTTAAATATTAATAGCGAATATTGACATGCACTGACGAGACGAAAGCTTTGCTCGGTGGGTCGAGCGCTTCGCCGCTGATGTTTGTCTGATAAATTGTAGCCCAGCATCAGATGTTGAGACATTTAAAGCCGCATCAGCAGATCTATCGATGTAGCTGAAACTGCAGCTGAAGCTCAATGGAAACTGCAGAATGCAACATTATTGCATTTTTATTGCGTCTTTAGTGAGGAAAGTTACTTTGTGGATTCCGTGAGAAGGCTTGACACGGATTTGTATAGTTTTAATGGGTTATTTAATCTTTTGTAATGCTGGCACGGATCGTGGTTACATAAGAAATGCGTTGTGATTTTTAATGCCCGTGTTTGTGGAAGTGATGACGTGAACATATATTGTCAACAGTGCGCGAAGGGTTAATTTCTGCTTGCGCGAGCGGCGAGAAAGGGGGCGGGGCGTATCGCCGTGGGAGGGGCCTCGGGGACCTGACGTTCATTCAGCCGCAGGTTTGATTTGAGAACAGAGAGCTGGGCGTCCTCTCCCTTCACACAAAACTGCCTTTACTATACAGAGTAGATGCGCAGTGGAGACAGTGTGTGTGTCAGAGAGAGAGAGAGAGAGAGAGAGAGAGAGAGAATACGCCACAGACTTGTAGGATTACAAACAGCAAGTAGCGCTTCTCGTGGTCGACTCGGACCCTGGACTCGCGTGCGATTATTCAACCAAAACTCAGGGCGCACAGTATTATATAGAGACTGTTTGGAGAGACATACTTTGTTTTGTGAAGGATGCAGTGAGGAAAAAATGAGGAAAAAGTCTCCGAACTGGAATTATTTTGTAAACGTGTTCACGGTTGGTGGAAACATCTGCCGAGTTCTCCAAAACAGAAAAATGCCAGCGCGTTTTTTGCACGCATGAGTAAACGAGTCGTGTGATTTCTAATTAAATTAAAAGGATCTGTTTTTTCCGCTGCACCTGCCTTTTAAATACGCGACAGACTGGTGGATAGACCTGCTGATGCCAACAACGCCAGATTGCCTGTATGGCAGGATCATGAAGTTTTTGACGTTTCTCCTTTTGCTTCCAGAAACCTTCAAGAGGACTAGAAAGAGTGGAAAACAGCTCGGCAAGCTGCCAGTATGCTATGAAATCGTGACTTTGTCCCTGAGGAATAAGATGGCTGCAGAACTTCTTCCTGCCAGCATCAACACCAACCTTCCAAACAGCAACAGCACTGCAGTTACCGCTGCCGGCAAAAACACCATCGTTGAAGTCACTCAAACGGTGACCAGCCCGACGACAACTGCCGCMCAGCAGAACATCAACAATAATAACGTAGAGMCCGCCAGCTGGCAGACCACTCATCCCACCTTACGTGAGAGGTACGGACACATTCTGTTCTGTAGATGTTGGTGTTTCATCTATAATGTTATCAGGACAAAATTGTGATGTTTTGTTACGTGTTGTTCTCCAGGAATGCATTGATGTTTAATAACGAACTCATGGCAGACGTTCATTTTGTCGTGGGTCCTCCTGGTGCATCACAAAATGTTCCAGCACACAAAGTAAGTGCTCCTCTATCAGCGAGGCTCTTGTGTGGCTGTCATCAGCCGTTTATGTCATGACTGTGTGATGTTTGTGTCTGCAGTACGTGCTGGCGGTGGGGAGCTCTGTTTTTGGGGCCATGTTTTATGGTGATCTAGCTGAAGGAGAATCAGAGATTCATATTCCTGACGTCGAGCCGGCGGCTTTTTTAATCCTTTTAAAGTAAGTGCCCCTTTACAAAACCCCAAATATATCTCAGTCACTCAATCGCTTCCTAATTTCAGTGATTTTCTAATACTTGTTGGTGTTCCTCGTTTGATCACATTCAGGTACATGTACAGTGATGAGATTGAACTTGAAGCGGACACAGTGCTGGCCACTCTGTACGCCGCCAAAAAGTATATCGTGCCTGCGCTGGCGAAGGCCTGCGTCACCTTTCTGGAGACCAGCCTGGAGGCCAAAAATGCCTGTGTACTGTTGTCACAGAGTCGGCTGTTTGA
>JAZGTI010019608.1:0-11006 GCA_036877585.1 Botia kubotai | reverse complement strand
GTAGATATAGATATGATATGGATAGATCTTTTGGATAGGTACTTTAGGTGGGTATAGATATATACTTTGTAGATGGACAAAAACGTACGATAAATATGTAAATTATCACTAGAATTACATCATGCACATGAGACATTTAGTTGATTTTGATCTTTGGATAAATGATTTCGGTCTTTTCTGAAAGGAAACGCTGTCAAGGAGACTAGCGCAGAATGTGTCATTACCTCTCTGAGTCTCACAGCTAATAAAAGTGTTTAGAGGGAGAGAGGGACTCATCAGCTGCTGTTTCTGACCGTCTGTGCTTTGTTCTGCGACGGCCTTGCTCTCGCTGTTCTCTTCTTCTCTTTGAATGCGCAGAACTTACCGGCACGAACGCGGCGATACACTCGAGGATCATTAGAGACGAGGCACGTCCTAAATCAACTCTGTGACCCAATAACTGAGAAAAACTAATGACGCTGTTCACCCATATAAACCAGAAGTGCTCGTGTGACGCCTCTGTGCTTCTGCTTTGACCGCCATTTTCTATGTTCTCCTGAGCGTTATCATGCAAATTACATTTGACCCGACATTAAATCTTTCTGTATCACCGATTTAAATGCTTACCAAAGCAATCAGCGACAGGTTTCGGTAATCTTTAACGCAGTTATAAAATGTGATAAAAGTCGCATGTTAATAAAACGTTATTTATTATGAATCGATAATAATCGCAGAATGTTTTGTAGCGACCCTGCTAACAGGGAACATTTTCAGAATGTTGCCTAACGTTCTCAAAAAGTTCCTCAAATGATCAAAAACGTTCTTGCAGTAATGTAGAGCTAGTTAGCTGATACAGTACATAACACGTTAGCATGAATGTTCACAGGCGCGTCATGCTAATGTTGTAAAAAAAATGTAATTTAGTGTTTTAAAGGGACAGCATGCAATTTCTGTGTTTACATACTTCCTGTTAAAACAGGACGTTTGAGGGGCTGAATCATTTCTTTTTTTAAATATACTATGTTTAGTTTCTAAAATGTTAAAAGTTACATTTAATGGAGATTGTGGTTTACAAATTTTGTGTGCATGCCTAACATATGCTGTGTGAATCTGTGCGTGTTTTTATTCAAACGCTAAAATAAGCTGAGCGTTACAGAAAAACGAATTCCTCTAATCTCAAAGGCCACCCCACGATTTTCCGCCCGTTGTATTTGTCTATCTTATCACCCTTCGAGTCAATTACCGGATCAAACAGGTCGGTTAGATACAGCTGTCGGACGTGAACGCCAGCTCGGCATCTTATGCGAGATTGCATCAGTTATCTCGCAGGTCAAACAGAAGGGCGAGCGTCTCCTGACACTGCATCTAATGCCCTCAAAATCGTGAGGACAGCAGCCTTCTGAAAGTCCTGACTCCATGAGAAGACGGGCTGGTTCCCAGCTAACAATTTTAGGTTGTAAAAATGTTTCCTTAACGTATCCGTTAAGTAACAAAAACGTTAAAAATGTAATATTAAAAGTTCTAGAAAAAGTTAAAAACATCCAGTAATATAACAATGTAAACATAATGTAACGCTTTTTAGACATTATATTAACATTATTGCTTGGTTGTAGGAACAATATTTAAACAGTTTTTTAAATTTTGTAACCTTTTTAAAATACTCTACTTACTACTTAAGAATATCATTTTGGTATATATGGTATATATGACGTAACATTAAAAAACGTTCTACTAATGTTACCGCAAGAACTTTGAGAGAACATTAGCCAAGCTAATTAGCTGGATTTGAGCCTGAATTGCTTCGGTTTCAAATAAGGACCTGTCATATCTTTTGGAACCACTGAGATCTTAGGTTCATGTATTTCTTCTTTATCCGTCCAGCTTCTCTGTTTGTGTCTTTTTTTAGAGTATTAATGTGTGTTTGTGCTCAGACAGGAAACGGGTCATCAAGTGCACAAGACCTTAGAACTCGACCGCTGGGAATTCTGGGAAGAGCCATTTATGGACCTTCTTGTCTGACCTGTGAGACGTGCCCAAACTTTCAGAGTCTTCCAACCAAACCAAGTTTATCTTTGTAAAAAATTTACTGGGGTTGAACAAAAACATTTCTTATGTCTCTTTATTGAGAAGTACGGTAATAAAAGTATACAATTATGACAAGACAGTGAATGTATCGTGACTAGCAACGCAACCCCAGCAACATCTTAGCAAACACATAGCAAAACTATCGCAAGTACCCACAACACATTAGCATCGTAGCGAGATTTACTAACGTTCATACAACCTAAAACTGTCAGTCGGGATGTTGTGAGGCCACAAAATTTCCTCACTTGCATTACGGACTAGAAGAAGCATGAATTCTTCATTCATACGGACAAGCAACGTGATGTATTTGTGTGTTTCCATGCTGGATACAGTGTGTGTGTGTGTGTGTTTGTCAGAGATGAGAACAGGAGTCTATGTTCCTCCTCTGCTCTACAGTGCTGTTATTTATAGAACTCGGTTCTTTTGACGAGACGAGAATGAAGCTGCAGTCGATGTCTGTCGGAGGCTGATGTGTTTTCTCGATATCTCTCACGCTGGCAGCTGTGCACTAACATTAAAGACATCTGAGGGATTCATCGGTGGCGTGCGTTTTTTATAAAGACCTCCTTACAATGCAGAACGTTGAGTGACCTTGTGACGTCAGTGGGGACAAAGACAACAATGTGACTTTTTGGTGTTACGGCAGCGTACAATATTAGATTGTAAGAACGTTGCCCTAACGTTTCCAATAATTATCAAAAACTTAAAAATGGTTAATTTGAATGTAAATTGAAATTTAATCTAACATGGTAACGTTTTTAAAACGCTCTACTAACAATTTAGGAATAACTAATATAATAATTTTTGATATATAATTAATACAGTTTAAAAAGTTCTATTACATTAGTTTTGGTTTTTTTTTTTGCTATGTTTACTCTGTGTCCGATTCATATCTTTAGCTTAAATCCTGTTTTAAATTATGCGATTTGTTTACACCTTGTAAATGTGGTTTATACGTGGCACTGATCTAAACAGGTCAAAACTTGCACCAAGTATCATATTAATAGCAATATGATAATTGCCCTCCATCTTTTATAAGGCAAGAGGAAATAATGTATGCATGAGAAATGTTTAGCTAGACAGACAATAGAATAATTGTTTATGATTTATTATATCTCACTTCTGATAATCGTTTATGGGTCTAAACACCCCCTCACGAGAGATTGTTTTAATATTGCACGTAAACACACACAGAAAAATCTGTCATAAAATCTGATGCGTAAAAACTCTTTCATTCATTTTCATCTCATCTCTCTCTCCTTTGTTCTTTCTCTGATTTGTCTTTGTCACCCAACCTTCCGTTGCGCTCAACCGCACTGTTACCGAAGCTACGATGATTCTATCACGAAGACAGAAGCGAGACGACAGGAAGTCGGTGAGCGACTCAGTCAAGATATGAATGAAAAATTGTCGATGTAAAGAGAGAGTGTCTAACCTGCTTTGATATATACTGTACAGCACAGAAACTCAAGAGATGTAAAGAGTGTGGCTAATCACTTGTTTAGTTATTGTGACAGATAGACAGAGGTGTACGGCGTTATTAAAACGAGAATACGATAGATATTAAGAAAGGTTACACATTTACAGGCACGTTCATTTATAACAAGTTTTAAAGACTTATAACTCACAGCTTTAGAAGGTTTACAAAACCTGGAGAAAGGTATTAGCCCACCTCCAAAAAGTATGCAGTCTTTACCTGTGGACCCTTAGTTTTTGGCACAGATTTCTGAACCCGTTCAGCCAATCATATGCCACTGTTGTGTACAACATGCAGCAGCGAGCAGAATGTGGGTGGTCAAGGACGTGGCCTTAAAGTGGGTGTGGCTATGCGTGGGCGTGGCCTGTGTGGCTGAGACTACAGGTAAATTAAAAATTCAGGTGTTAGCTTAGCTGGAGGTAACGCTTCGTTCCTTTGGCGCTATCTCGTTATTTCTTAAACTATAAATGTTTTGTTTATCTCTCTCTCGATTTATTATTTTTATCTATTTATCGTTTCTGACGAAAAATGCTGGTTGGCGCCCGACAGCCCTCACAAAGTGCCAAATAATCACAGCAGTTCCTGCAATTGTATTCACTGTCCGTTTTTTATTAGGGACTCCCTCGACCAAAACTACCCAAATTACACATAATGAAATCCAATTAACATTTGGAGTCGGCAATTAAGTTGCCTTCCAAAGTCCCGCTGTGCAAGAGGAGCTTATGCAGCTGGGTGTTTAGCATTAGCATTAGCGACGCCGGCAAGTCGACGTTCAAATGTTTACAATCCAATTACCGAATCCGGCCGGCAGTCAGTCAGACCTAAATGCCAAGCTGGCCGAGACTGTTAAGCAAACCAGCGCTTAGCAGGTTTTTTTAACTTTTAGACCAGTGTAAACTGAATTCAGAACATCAGTGAGACATTTCCAAGCTCTTTAACATAGCGACAAGCTGTCAAAACCTGTCAATCAAATGTTTTCATGGCTCGTCTAAATGAGCAACATTTGAAGACACAACTCATAGGAAAGAAAATTCACATTCACATACTGCAATATCTCAATTAGTTCTCCTGAGAATGAGATTACCTGGAGAGCATGGAACCTTTTTCCTTAAGTCTCCTTGTGTCTCAGATATTTCTCCTGAGAAAAAGGCCCAGACGTCTCCTCTGGAGCTTCTGAAGAGATCTCAACAACATCACAACCTGAGCTCAGATTTGTCAAGTCTGCAGTCAAATCGCAACTGAACTCACTGAACATTTCTCATCAAATTTACCCGAATCCAGATTATTTTAGCTACAATCTACATTAACTGTACATCTTTATACACTTGAATGTATATTAACGGTTGTCTCGTTTGTTTCTGTTTATATTTTACCTCAGCAAATTCAGGAGAAACATCCGAGACAAGTGGATGCTTAAATGAAACACTGAGACCTCCATTAAATCTCTTTGAGAGGGCAATTTTGGGAATACATCTCTCAGAGGAACCAAGCCCATTCTTTTGTGGATTTTAATGTGCATTTGGCCATCATCCTGATATGCAGGTACGTGTCTTTCTCCCTCTTCAACAGAAAGCTCGGTGCAGGTTTAAAAGCCCAGCCGTGTAACAGTCTCTCTGGCTTGCTGTTAAGCAGCAACCTGGAAAAAAGCAGGTTTGATGTTCTGACATAAGAGCGCTTCTCAAATTAGTCCTCAAATCAGCACGGCCCACCTGATCTCCTGAGCCACGGCCGGCAATGGCGTGGACCAATCAGGAATTAGTATCACTGCGACGAACATGACAGCGCTCAACCTCTGGTCTTGGAACGCCGCTGTTTGTCTGGAATTGTGTTGATATATAAAGGGACTGTGAGAGGATGGGGGGGGCAGGTGTTACTGGGAATTATATTTTTTACTTTGAGGGGGCATGATCTGGCGTGAGTTCCGGGCTGCTTGCTCCAGCGAAGTATCTGCTCCATCTGGCTGGTTTCGTCTTTTCTGATGGTATCAGGTCAAAAAGAAGCGTTTTATTTAGAAAATACATCAGGACAGCAGAGATGGCTAAAGATATGTAGCTGTTAGGACAGTCAGAGCCTTTATCTTACCTCTGCAGCTCAGGGGGCGGGGCGTTGCTGCAGTCCAATCAGAATCTTTGAGGGTTATTTGTGTGCTAGCTTAATGCTAACTAGATTAACGTTTAGCAGATATGTGCATTTAAAGGCTAATGTTTGTCACATGTTCAAATGATTTGTCCATGCTTTCAGAAGTTTCGATGACAGATTATTCATTTACCGCCGACAAAAGTAATAAAACAAGGACTTGCCTGAAAGTAAATCAAAAGATTTCATTACATCACAGACAGTTGTTTTTAGCGAGACCGAATTAGATTCACATTTTAAATGAGTTAGATTCAACCTGTGGATGCTTGAGAGGTAAAATTGTGGGCAAAGATAATTGGGTTTTTCTCTAATCTAGCCGATACCGAATGCGATTGTGGGATCCGACTTCATTATCAGCGCTGGATGATTTCATAAATAAAGGAGAGATCAAAAGGTTTTGACTCCACAAATCTGATACCGTCTCTGATCAAAAGCTAAAATCTAGTTGGCAGAACAATGCAATGTGTGTAGGACCCTCAAATATCTTTATTTTTGAAAATCATAAGACACAGGTGAGATAAATACAACAGAGAAACAGCATCATTCCAAAACTGTTATGTACGGTAATATACGGTAAATATGTACGGTAAATATGTTGTGGACAATGATAAGGTTCGTTGTAATCATATTTCTGTAATTTTATAAGTATGTTCCGTTTTAGAAGTTTTAGGAATGTTCAAAACAACCATTTTTTTGACGTTATATTGACTTTATTGCTTGGTTATATGAACGTTATTCCAATTTTTTTAATTCGCTAACATTTTTAAAACCTTCCGCTAACAACTTAAGAATAACGTTTTTGATATATATGACATTCAACATTAGAAAAACGTTCTGTTACTGCAAGAACGTTTTTAGATAACTTTGAGAGAGCTTAGGCAACGTTCGGAGAACGTTCCCCGTTAGCTGGGTAGATCTGTAATACTTCAGCCTGGCAGAGCCGGTCTTCTCCCGTTTAGATATGTGAGGCACTGCATCATTAGCCCCTCATTGAAATTCAATAGGCGCGCTGAAGATGATCGTAAATGACAGATCTATCAGAAAGCCGCGGCGAATGATAAATCATGCTGTTGTCCTTGGTTTCTAGATATTACGTGGTTTAATTAGTCTAAATTGGGAGCAGAAGAAAATGAATAAGGGTGATCGCTGTAATACGAGCTCTTTAAGAAAGCCGTAATGGAGACGCTCCGGGCGTCGAGCGACCACAGACGTCTTTAGATGAGTCGTTAATGTAATTAATGTAGACGATGACCTGTGCGCATGAGCTTTGGGGCAGGAATATGCAAATTCACCCGCTGATGTAGTTTTGTGTAAGATTGAACTTCCTGTTCTGTCTTTCACTCTTTGGAACGAGTGGTTTTAAAAGTACACTCCGTAATTATATATATAGTAATTATATATATATATATATGTTCCACTAGTTTATAATAATCATCTTAAAGCTAATAAAGTAGATATTAGCTTTAGCTTAAAGTAATCCGTAACTTTTGCCTCTCTGTCACCATCTCTGTTTAACCCATAACATCAAAAATATTAATGTTAAGGGGTTAGTGGAACGTTTTATAAACATTACAGAATTACACAGGTTTGAATAATGTTCCTATAGCCAAGCTGTCAAGTGCCAAGCAACACACAAGCAAAATCATCAGTACAATATCTAAAAAAACTGCATGTTTCGAACTTTCCTTGAACGTTTAAAATAACATTTTTAGCATTTTTGCAACTAACGGAAACATTCTTGCAACCTAAAACTGTGAACTGGGATTTTCATTTTTAATTGAATTATTATTATTAAGTATAATAATACAAGATTCATGAGATTCATCTTTAAGTTTTTGAAAAGATAAATCTCAGTTCTTGCTCTCATCCGTTCTGTTCGGCCGGTGAAACAAATGGGATTCCAGGCACCTCAGATAACAGAGACATTTGCCGTGGTCTCCTAACAAACACGGATGTCTCGCTCACACAAGCTGATGGAAGTGAGATGACGGAGGTCTGTTGGTGTACCAGCAGAAAAACGTATTTTTAAATAAAAAACAAGTGTGTGTTTCCCCAGTCTGACGGGCACATGCGACATGCTGGGCTCCATGCTGCAGTCTGGTGCGTGGGCTTGTTTCTGAATGAGAGAACGAACAGACTCGCTGCATTTGTCGGCCATTTTCTCAGTTTTTTCGTCATTACAATCCTGAGTTTATTTCCTTGAGGCGTTTCTTTCGAGGCACTGAAAATTCAATTATAGCGCTATCTTTTGATTCGACTAGCATCTGGGGCTTGCCTCTCAGGAACGACCCTGTTGGCTAAAGGTAACTCAAAAAACAGACAGGAAATGTACGACCTGTGAAATATGGGCCAAACTCCTCCAGCACATAAACAATGTGCATGCTAACTAGCGTTGAGGAAACTTCAAAAGCTACAAGCCTTCAAAAAACATTAGCTACTGTATCTACATTAAACCTTACTAATCTTTTTAATTATATAATAACAAAAAACTAAGATATACAAAACAATAATTTAGGGTGACAGTTTTTAACTTAACTTACAACCTAAAATTGTTAACTGTGTCAGTATCACTTTCCTAAATTCCTGTTTGTGTTCAGCTTAATAAAAGAACAAAATGCAATCGTTGCATTGGGTGGAAACTGTAGCCGCAGGATTGCTAATGTGCTGAGGTTTAAGTACTTGCAGGTGTCAAGTGTTTATTAACCGCAAACAATGCGTATCTCCTGAGGTAGCGTTTGTAGATTCTTTGTGATTAGCTGGGTTTATAATTGCTGACATTAGGTCTTGAGAGAAACTACAGCAGTTAGCAAACATTTATCCTCGCCGTCTAGATGACCAAACTCTATTGCTTCGCGGAAATTCCGTAGATGATTCCGGAACGCTTGGCGCATCACCAAGCACTTCCACGCGTAAAGCTAATTCCTGTCATTTTGAGCGGTGGTATCATTAAAGAAGTATGTAACCATTATTTACATGAATATAAATGAAAGGGGAACTACTTTAACTATACTTTAAATGTTACTGGATGAGCATTATTATTGATCCTGGGACAACATTTTTATCAACTAGTCAGGTTGTAGGATTAGGTTTAGAGTTAGTGGAGTTAGTAGGTTTGGGTTAGGTTAGGACTAGGTTAGGGGCTTGTATACCACTGTTATCAACCTGTTATTTCCCTCAGAGTTTAGGTAATGTTTAGGTAAGGATTGTTTTCTGACAGGAATTTTGACCCAGGAATGTGTCTTACATGGCAAAGACATGTTAGACATGCTAAATGATAGAGAGGCTGAAAGCATTTCTGACTGGCTGAAAAAAATGCAATCAAAAAAATGCAGCCTGCTTCCTTCTTGCTTCGTCCAGAGTAACATGCTGCCCGTGCGCAATGTAAACCTGCTGTTTGGTTCAAGCGATGAGCTGTTAGTAAGGTCAGACAAACCCACCCTGATCTCCTTTAAAGCCAACCGGTTAGCATTAGCCCCTCTGTTTTGAAGGTTATTCTGCAGGGTCTTGGAGGAGAGCCGACCTGTGTTCAGTCGAGTGATGCTAGAGGTGGATGAAGCAGGGTGGGCTGTTTTGACAGATGCTGAAGCTATGTCAGTCCCATAGCAATTAGCTTTTCTCCTGTAGAGCCGAACCATCAAGCTGATGGAGTCTCCCTGGCCCAACTGTCAAGACCTTCTGGTGGACTCCAGACAAATGTGTCCACCCAAGTGTTTGTTTTGTGTTTGACCTGCTCTCCGGCTTCGCTTAACTGAATTGTAGCAAGATTGAAGCTGTCATCTCTTCTGAGGTTTTTGATTGAGGGAAGCAGCTATTGCGCGTCGTTGAGGAAAACATTTCCCCGCTATTTTCCGCTATTTGAGGGTTAGAACTTGAAAAACAGTTTAGCTGAGGTTTGGACGCTCGTTCGGGGCACAATATTCGGCACTTTTGTAATTTGAAAAAATGTACTTTTTGTTCCGCACGAAGACCACTTATGTTAGTCAAAGTTTCCAATAGCGGTATTTTTTATTTTCTTCCAATTCTCCCCTTTCCACCCTCTTTCTGATGACAAACAGGCGGTTTTGCTGCTGGGCCAGACATTTTAAGTCATCATGTTGACATTTTAAAACAACAATGACTTGAACTGACTATTTTTTGTGTGTTCCACCGAATAAAGTCAGTCGTGTGTTTTGGAATGACGTCAGGGTGAGTAGATTTTCATTTTTGGGTGAACTGTCCCGTTAAAGCTGGAACTCGTAACGTCTTTTGATTAAAATAAAGGATTTGGATTAAATACGATCCAAATCCTTTATTGGGTTTTGATTTATAATTTATAATATTTGATTTATAACTTGAGCTGTCAAGTCCAATTTCCTGATATGTTTGTCTGTAAACAGAAAGAAGATCCGGCTACAATATCGCATGTTCGGTTACTGTAGATGGTGCAGCGATTGTAGCTTCCTACAGCAGTTGTTTACAATTCAAACTTGTCATTCACGTTAAGAAAATAACTCCGCAGGTAACCTGCAATTTCGCGTTTCGAACAGAGATGGCGGTAGAGAGGCAAAGGATTGCGGATTGCAGTTTTAATTAGACGATTCTTCGCGTAAAACACAGCTTTGTGCTCATATCCCTGAAATAGTGTCCAGCAGGTACTGCAGAAGAAGAATCCAACCTGCTGTATTAACTGCCACAAAGCACAAGCACTTAATCTGTCATGGTGAATTGTGTGCACATGAGCAGGCAGGTATCAGACTCCTCATGGCACGAGGGGGCGGCGTGGGGCGGCACTCCACTCCAGTGGTGGTCGATACACATTTTGGGTGGGCTGGGAAGGGATGAAGTGTGTCACAACCGTCAAGAGACATTTGACTTTCTGGTAATGCGTTTAACGCTTTCCTGTAGCTCAGTGGTTAGAGCATGCCGTTAACAACGCCAAGGTCATGGGTTCGATTCCAAGGATTGCACATACTGAGAAACGATGTGTAGTATAATGCAATGTAAGTCGCTTTTATACAGCGTCTGCCAAATGCAAAAACGTAATACATAAATGTGGACGGGGAAAAGATGTTAGTTATGTAGAACGTTTTGGCGTAAATCTCACAGAACCTGTCAAGAATATGTCTGGGTCATATTTCACCTTCAAATCTAAAGAAAATGCAAAAGTTATGTTCGTGTCGAAGAAAGTACAGCCTGTTTTAACGAACATGGAGATGTTTCTCATTGTGATATTAATTGTGTTTTATACGATAGTGTTTTTTATTATAATATTTAAATATTTCACCAAAAAATTACAACTTATTATTATTGTGACGCAAATAATTATTTTTGTTTTCATTACTTATAAATA
>JAZGTI010019607.1:0-11007 GCA_036877585.1 Botia kubotai | reverse complement strand
AAACACTGTTACTTCACTAAGAACAAGGTGCTGTAAGTGATCATTTTATGCAATGGCACTCAAAAAATATCCATACCTGACAGACATCACTGAATCAGATGTCTTAAAATATCACACCAGGCTCTGTCATTTTCTTTGTTGGGCCTATCTTCAAGTGCTGTCTGGCTGTCAATCACTTTGCGCAAACACAGGGCAGCCCGTATGTAGGAAGCAGGAAGTGGCAGTCAAGTATCAAGTATTCAGCTTCATAAGCAGGCGTCAGTTTGTCATGCAAGAACAAGATTTTGCTACTGAAAATGTTAACAACACTGAAGTTCTGCTCAATCTCTCACTCAATTGCATTTTTACATGGAAACGGGTGTGTCTAATTCTCAGGTGTAATCTGTCAGAGGTTCAAGAAAGGCTACCACTGATTTTCAAACAGTCTGTTCTGTATAGACATGTTGTCATTTATCAAATGCACATATTGTCATGTTCTCCGAATGTAGAACTCGGAGAATCTGAGGCATCAGTTCAAGGCAATGACTCGTCCTTGTTGTCTTAATTGTTAGTGTGCAGCACATCAATCAAATTGCTTGGTGCAGTGTATTGCTATGACAGAGAGGAGCGAGCCATCTCAGAAAAAAAGATGCGCACAAGGTTGGAAGCATAAAATAAGCACCACGCTGTTGTTCTGATAGAAAATAAGAATGCGATTACCTTTTTCCATATCATTTCAGCGACAAAAACGCTTTGTATTAAAACGGTGCGTTATTTTATAAACAACGATGAATCACAATCCCTTCACTTCCTGCATTCTCTGACTGACATTCACACCTTACAAATGTAGACAGTGCAGCCCTGTTTCCTGAGGGTTTTCAGTTTGGTGCTTCAATTGGACCTTAGTGATTACGAGCCTCACAGGTTTATTTATTCACTCAAAATACCGATCTCGGTGGAAACATCAGCAGACAGTGACTCATGCAAGATTGAACCAATCTAGAACCAATTGAAACCTGACAGGGGTTTGAGGAACAAGGTAATAAAGTGTGATATATGCATCGGTGTGTGCACAATATATGTGACAATTTGTTATTATTTGTGACACTGTTCAGCATCTGAAACCCCTGAAAATGCATGTTGACAGGGAGCGTTGTTAGCTGTGAGGTCAAAGCTAAGGGTCTGCTGCCACTACCCCTGGAGAAAACTGGAGGTCAAATGCCATAGCTTTACAAGCAGTTTATTCTGTAATATGTCATGTTATAGACTTTGACTTTACAGCCCTGTGGGTATGAGTTTTTTCTTTTTCACTAGCAGTAACTGAATTTCACTGCCTAATGTGTCTCTTAGAGTTATTAATTAGTCTATAGAAACAACCAAAGCATCAAGTCTGACAAGTATGAATGCACTAAAAGCAAGTGACATAAATAAGAGGGTTGGGATGGATAGTGGATGACAGCGCACACAAATCACAGCACATATACAGTTTCCATCAAATACATTCCGCATCGGTGTAAACCGGCGACGTGACAAATAACGGGGACGCTAATATTGAGCAGTCGCATGTGCTGACGCAGTGGAGGACAAACACAATGAGTTATTCTAATCACAACCCAATGAGCTAAATGCCATGCCTGCAGTTAATTGTGAAATGTGACAAATGTGTTCATCTGAGCAGAAATAGACAAATTGTTTGCCTGAGGAAGAATGTGAAGCGTTTCAGAAAAAAGTTATGAGTAAAAACAGCAACACACACTGTTAATAACCAAGTCCCTGAAAGGGATGCAAAATATGATAAAGTCTGACCAGCAGTGCAACACGCAAGCAAAGTGACACACGGAATAAAATCTTAATTAGCCCAATGAATATTTTAAATATGCTGTAGAACGTTATCACAAGCAGTATGGAGTTAATATCGCAATAAGCATAGCAATAAATATGCATTGCACATGGTAAGTGTAAGCAAAAGCATCCAGCGTTTTCAAGAAATCAACTTAAATGTAAACAATGCAATAAACAGTTGAAACATTATGGAACACTGATTCTTTTATCGGAAAATCATCACGGGGACCCAAGACGAAACACAAACTTTGTTCATTAGACGGCCCTTTGAAGTGGAAATAGGCCTTGACAGATTGTATGAATGCATAAATCATTTTACAAAGGGCTGAATGATTTCATAACATTCAGCCGGCCGGCTGGAAGAAGGTCATATTTAATAGAGAACGTGCCAGTTAGCTACTAAAGTATTAACATCAATAAAACAAAATGTTAATGGATGCAAACCCTCTGTGCTCTGCAAACACAGGCAAAACTTAAAAATCTGAAGGGGTGAGTGATTCCCTGACTATTCCACATGTCTGTTTTTCACCTAACCTTTAAAGCAGGTGTTACAGTCTCAGTGCATGTAGTTGAGGTCTATTCACTCCACCATCTTCTCCATGCTGATCAGAGGAAAAGATCAGTGAGAGCAGAGAGAACAGAACCCTGCTTAATCCCTCTTGACCGGGAACAAGGATTCCTCTTATGCTTGTTAACCGGACACCACCGCTCGGCACAATGCTTCACCACACACGTCTAAAATGATCATCCACTGTTTTTCATAACTCTAATATTTTAAAGTACAGGTCCGAGGCCAAATACAGCATCCAGAACTCGGATCTAGATTCCCATGGCATTTTGGATGACGTTTAAAACCAACGTCAACAAAACAAGATCAAATGCACAGATGTCATTAACAACACACGACAGAGATTTTATTTTCCAGGCAGCAGAACGGTCTGTGCCTCTGAGATGAGGCGAGTGGGCTGAATCGGGCCCGCTGCAGCTCTTTGAGCACAGGTCTAGCACGAGAGATAAAAGCAGAGGATAAACCAGACAGTTGCCGTTCAAATGGATGCTGCAACCGGCTGCATGCGCGGCGATAAGGAAGAGGACAGCGTGAGAGCCCTCCAGAGCCCGCCGGAAAAGAACACCCGGGTTTAGCTTCGATCGAAAAATAAATCTCCTGACTGAGTTTTAGACAGCATAGCAATGACTCTCAAACATGGGGAGAGAGAGGTGACAGTCCGCATCACATGACCACAGATCATAATCTGGGCCAAAGAGGGCAATTTTGGATCACATTGTTTGTTTACTTCAGATTACTGTTTGCCTTATATGCAATAGTGTATTTTCTGTGTATAAATGATCAATTACTGTTGTAAATATTCACTCACTGTATATTGTGGACTTTTCAGTTTTCAGTATACACTGAATGTGCTATTTATCATGAATATGTTTTCGTATAGCATACTGTAGTTTCTTTTTTGTGTAAGCAAACCAGCGAAAATCATTAATCATGATCATAATTCAATTTAATTAATTATCATTAGGATTTTACAGGGTCGTGACAAGGAAAGTTTGCTTTAAAACAATATCACAGCATTCTGATAATAACTGTAACAGCATGACTGCAGGTGTAATATTGATTTTTTACAGATCAACAGAGAAAATATTTAAATAAGAAATAAACATGGAAAAATATGACCTCACTCGGCCAAATATGACCTCACTCAACTTCTCAAAAGCTTTATAAACATCCACACCACAACAGTGAAATTACCAGACACAGAGGACAGAAGATACATTATGTTGCCTTCAGAAGAGATCATATGTCCTTGGCTGTCAAAGAGCAAACCGGTGCATTATTGGAAATGTGTAGAGAGACTTTAACATAGCTGTCCATCAAAGAGGAAACACAGGAGAAAATGTAATTTATAGCCTTCAGATCCATGCACAGAAATGAGAGCTGTTTCAAGGTCCTGTATTAATACAAAGAAATACTGAATTCTTTTTTTGTCTTTGTTGGAAAAAACTTCTGTTTTGTTTTGCCAAAGGTCAGATCGGCGCTTCTGGTGTTATGTGCAGACTTTGCAAGTGGACATGAGTCCTTGTGTTGGAGTTATAAGGTGGTGAAGGAAGCAATAGCTGGTTCCAGTCTACAGTATATTAGCCAAAAATGTTTTACAATAAACGGTCAATTGGCAAATCAGATCCAGTTGGTCCATCTTAAACCAACAGTATCGTGTTTCACATCTATTTTAATGATGACCAAACAACTTGATTTTGGATGTTACAGTACTAGTGTTGTGATTCTATATGCAGACACATAAGAACTGATCTGCAGATTTGAACTATGTCCCTCACGTGCTTTGAAGCGCTGTATTAACATTCATTTGGCTGATGAAGGTATTTTTTTAAACAGGGAGAGTGTGTTTTCATTTAGGTGAGCTTCTGGCCCTGGGCTTAGCCTGAGGAAAACACCACCTTTCTGATCTAGTCTGCTGAAATCAAGAGGTTAAGTTTCATAGGGTCTCTAATGAGAAATGGGGGAATGTGCAATCCCAGCGTGCATTGTTGCTTGTGTCACCCTGACGCCGGAAAAAAACGTGTGCAAACAATGCAAGGCAAGATATTGAATTGAGTGCTTTTTCATTATAAACACCAGCACAATAAAAGTATGAAAGTACAGGGCTGTGCTTTTCATCAAAGCGATTCAGCCCATAAAATTACCGAGTTATATCTTGCTGTATACTTATTAATGCGGTCTTGATCAATGCTACCTTTTGTTCAATGGCATAATTATGAACCTTTTAGGTGCAAAGACAGATATGGCTTCAGAAGAGAGAAGGGTCCCATTATCTGTGCAGCACACAGCAGTGTTTGTTTCATAGTGCCGTAGCTCTGTTTTAATGACTCAATAAAAAACAGAGAGCTAAAGAGCCATCAAAATGCAACCGTGACTGGTCCTTTGCAACAAAATGGCTGTATAAATAATCTAAATATATAGAGCTATAAAACAAAATGATTCATTATGACTTCATGAAAAAAAATTAACTGGGCTCATTTGTGGAGTTTCACTGGTGAACATTGTCCCCAGGGAAATATACCAGTCTACTGTATAACATGACTGAAATGACAAATTAGACTGTCCGGTGCGCAACATTTTGGAATGCCGAAGTAAATGAGCTGTTGCTTTTGTCACATCTTGGCTCCTGAAACATTGTCATACCATGACAAATGTCTATCATAAAAATATATCAAACATTCAAACTAAATGCTCAATTGTGTATAACAAAATGCTACTTTAACTAGAGTATTCCCATCTCTATCATTCATTCTGTGCTTAGAGGGAAACGCGATCAAAGCATGAAAGCGACATTGTGATATGAAAGGCAGGCGTGGGCTTCTGCTGAGCCTAAAATACTGTTTGTTGAGCATAATAATCATAAAGAAAATTGCATTCGGATGGTATTTTCTATAAAGACACTATTCACTGCATGCAGATAATACAGGCTGAATTTACGGGCCAGCAGCTAAAGGTGAGAAAAAAATGTCTCTCGCAGTAACACGAGACGGACAGCGGCTGGCAAATAGCTCTAATTTTGTGGGTGAAAATAGATAGGAATGAATAACTAAATGTCGGGCACCATCTTTTTCGCATGACAGTTTTCCCTTTGGGTATCTCTCCCCCATACCTGCTCTGTTCAACCTTTTGGAGGTGGAAAATCTATTGAATTTCATTTTCTTCTGTGTAAGAGAATACCCCTGAGGTAGAATATTTGACACAGGCACATCAATGGAATAAAATGACATCTATATCAGGTTCTGACAGGCCACGTAAAGGGCGAAGGCAACTTCCCTATGCTTACAGAACATTCTGTGAAATAAACATTATGTATAAGCCAATTGGCATCGAATGGAGATGAAAAAATGAATTGTAGTAACAGTGACACAAGACAAAAGAGTGGGAGCATGTGTGCATGCTTAATTCGCGAGGCTATCAAGTGCATGATGGTAAATTAAATGCGAGCCATTTGACCGGTACCATTAGTTGGATGAATTACCACCCTTTGAGCAGGTGTAATATTGTCCATTGTTGAGTCAGCCTGAATGGTTGGCTTTATCCCAGCATTTCCCATGAAGCAGTGGTGCAGGTGAGGGTACTTGGCCTTGTTCATTACTCTTCATTAGTCTGGACTTCATACCTCAGTGGAGCTCTGTGATGTGATCAGGGGAGACGCTGCATTTTATTAGTTTTAGAGCTTTCCTGACGAGACCATCACAGACTCTGTGTTCGGGGGTCACAGTCATTATTTCCCTCTGCAGAGAGCCAGAACCTCTCTGTGCTCCACAGCAGCTCAAACTGTGCTGTCCATTCCCTTCTCAGGCCCCCGAGGCCCTAAAAAGTCTCTGTGCTTATTTGACTTATTTTCGCGTCTGCAAAGCTTGGCTTTACATCTCATGGCGCCAACTACGGCAGAGTCGTTTGTCTCAGTCGAGTCTATGAGACCTAATCATTCACCTCCTGTGCAGGAGTTCTGCTCTTTGACTTTAAATTAATGCTGGAGTACCTGGGGTACCCAGAGAGAGTTGATTGCTAACAGATGCTACAAGCAAAGTTGGCAAAGCTGCGTAATGCAGTGCTCAGTTTAGTTCAGTTTTTCAGGGCCATGAAGCACGTAAATCCAGGGCAATCAGATGTCAGTAATTGAAGAACAGTGATCAACCTAGAAAGCTGTAATTAAAGCTAATTAGTCAAAACTTGTGCTTTCAAGGCACAACTACATCTATAGTGACGCAACCAAAATGGTGATAATACAAGATTTTGCATTGTGGGATAAAGTAGTGTTTTTAATTTCAAGTCACCATTACGGTGATTACTGTTCCCTTAGTAACTTATGACTTGACTGGCACTTTACTTCACATCATAATTCACACTAAACAGTTGGCCTTTAATTATGATATTTACAGTACTGGGGGTACAGTCTAATACTTAGTATGACAACAAGTCACCTGGAATGCGAATTAATTTCAGGGTGCAATTTGACTGTAGAGTCTAATAAAAAACAGCTCATTTAAGATCAACAGTAAGATCAAGTTACCTCAAGAATCTCTCTTGTCTCTCACTTCGTCTGGCCATCCCTCTGCCTCCTACGGGAATAATCAGAAGATCTGCAGCCCTGCAAATCAACAGGACAGGGTCCTGCAAAGGTCAGGCCACGTGTAATTACAGCTAATTAAACTGTGCCAGAGAGATAGAGCTGAAATTTACCACCACTCATTAAAGCCTAGGAGACAGAGCTAATTGGACATCAACACTCCTGTAACTCAAGGCCCTGTTAACTGTCATGCTGAATCGCCTTCATAAGTCACGATCAATGTAAAACATCAGCCAGCGTTTTTCAAGCGAGGCTCAACCACGTGCGCAGCATAACGGCAGGTTGAGGCATCTAACAAACAGAGTTTTAAAAGGAAGTGACATCTACAAAAACTCATTACCAAGGATTAGTTGATGCGTTTACATGTACAACATACACAAACCAATGGTTAGTAGGAATGTTACACGCCACTTGTTGATGTGTGTGTTTGCAAAGGAGGTTTAAAGGCGTAATAAAAGGTGTAAAATGATGACGAATAATACCATAAAATATTCAGTACCTCCTTGTTTTAGTAATAATACGATAATAGTAATCTTTTTAATAATAATGTGTAGAAATCCGGAACAGAAGATTTATGTACAGATTTGCGCATTATTTACTTTATATACAGCTGTATAAAGATATATGCTTATGTATTAACAGAATACTAGAAAAAGAGACAGTAATTAGAGATGGAGGATAAATTACAGGAATGAATTACAGAACACAGGTAATGATTCCTGTGTTAGCTGTTTAAGCTGGAGATGGCATGGGGAAAAACTGTTTTTATGTCTAGATGTTCAAGTGCACAGAGATCTGTAACGTCTGCCTGAAGGGAGAAGCGCAAACAGGTTTTGGCCGGGGTGAGGAGGTCTGTGATGATGTTACCTGCCCGTTTCTTCACTCTAGAGTTGTACAAGTCCTGAAGGTTGGGCGGGTGCACACCAATGATCCTTTCTGCTGTACTAACAGTCCATTGCAGTCTTCCTATATCTGATTTGATGACCCAAACCAGACAGTTATAGAACAGCACCGAACTGTCATCTGTGCCTGCGGCAGGTTGAACTTTTTCAGTTGACGAAGGAAGAACAACCTCTGCTGGGCCTCTGCTTTTTCACAATGGACTCAATGTGACTGTCCCACTTCAGGTCCTGTGAGATGTTGACCAGGAACGTGAATGACTCTACTGTATATATACAGTTGTCAGCAACGCACCACAAACTGTGGGGAAAGCAATCCCATCAGATTGAATCCATTCCGTAATTCACTCTTGCGTTTATTTAACCGTAATTAAATCGGAAAAATGAGATATGTTAAGGTCTGCTGAAGACATTTAGATTAGTGATTTCACGGGCGTCTGTATCACTGTGTTGCTGAATTGTTTGTATTCAACGTAGTTTCTTCCTTTTAGTTGCTTTTATTCAGTTTGTTGTCAGAAGAAAATACAGTTTGGGATGTTTTGATTTATTTGAAATGTGGATCTCAATGTTGCACTGAGAAACCTACTGGCATAGAAATAATAAAAGTTAAACACATACACTGTGAGGCAACTACTGTATATGTGACTTACTATGAGGCGAACCATCAAATCCGATGTGCTCGAAAGAATGAAAATACCATAATTTGACCAATTTTCTGCTAATATAAACAAACAAATAGAAGGACATCTAGAATATGACACACCAGCGCTATCTAATGTAAACCCCCACTACTTCTGGAGAACACTTCTGTCTTTAATGACAGTTTTTATGACCTCTCTCATCCTTTTGTATTGTGTGTCAGACCATTTATGTGAAATAGCCTCAGAATAAAGTGACACTGTAATTGTAATCTGTTCTTTATCCATCGCTGAATCTTGACAAGTCCGATTAACGCTACCCCCTCCACACACACCCCCCCCCATGACTGTCAGCGGCTTGGACAGAACGCATTCACTTTCCATCAGACCGTCTTCTGTGATATGCCACCTCTCGCTCTCTCCTTTATTCTGTCCTTCATTTTCTGTCATTCTGTCCATTTCTTCCTTTAATCGCATAGTTTATCTGGTTTTAGCTTTATACAGCGCAATATAAATCCATTATATCATTTTAACACCTTTGCCATTGTGTCTCATCTAATGCGTTTCCCAGTGTGCTACAATATGAGCTGCAAAATGTTATTTCACCGTAAAATGACGGCAGATGGTAGTGGTGGTTTTGTGAACAGCTGATCAAATAGAGCTTCTTTGAGGTGGCTAATATCTTGTGCTTTGAAAGTCATCATTTTCAGTCCCTATAGCAAAAGGATTCAGAAGGGTCAGAACACTGTGAGCGGTTGGGATTACAGCTCAGTTGACCCTTGGAGGTTCTCATAAAAGAGCTTTAGATCATATGAAAGCAACTGGAACTCATATTTTGTGCATTTGTTTTGTTTGATTCATCCCTCTTTGTTTCACCTTCATCTTTCTGTTCTAAAATAAAGCAAATGAAACAAACAGCTAAATTTATTATCAGAATTAACAGTTCTTCCAGTAAGCAATAAAGATAAATATGCTAACTGTAGACTGTTTGCTGTTGCCAAGTAACATAGTAACTTGGCATAAATTTAGAATGTGTGGTCATCGAAATTTAGAATAATTGATTTTTATTATAATTTTAATTTTGCACAAATTATGCTTGCTAATTGTTTACATTACAGTCTTAATCTGAATTCCACTGGATCTGATTCATTTACAGTATAAGCATTATCCTTGATGTCTTAAAAATAGCTTGCTGATTCTTGTTTGCAATTGCAATTCTGTCATCACTTATTTACTTATCCCCTGTACTGTTACAAACTAGAATTACTTTCATCATCTACAGAACACGAAAGAAAAAATATATATTTAAATAATCTCCAAATATGAATTTAAAATTTTCAAGCTCCGCAAAGCTCATTAGCATTGCCACCTCAATGCCTTTCTTTTATTCCTGACTTTGCAACTTTAGAAAATCATTTTCTTTCCACAAATTACAGATCAGCCGATCACCCAGCCATTAAGTGCAACCTGTTCTTGAGGAGTAACAAAATCATTGCAGTGCTACAACTTTCAGGGTTCCGACAGTGCAGCTTGCAAACATCTGAAAACCACAGCAACAAATAAAGCAGTGTGCCTCAGCTGAAAGGACCTTCATGCATAATGGAAAAGAGATCCAAAAAGTGGAAAATCTCAGTATTTTACTCAAAACTGCACTCCACACATGATGTTCAATGCACTGTGGAGAAAACCCTAAACTCTAGCCTAGCGCAGAAGGCTGAACCCCAATGAAACGCAAACTCTTTGTGAACTTTCTAAGGTGGGCAGAGGTTATTTATTTGTTTACCCAGCACATTGGTGTTCTTAAGACATTCCGGTATTGCTAGCAAAGGTGTGCTATGCTAGCAAAGACACAGGTGGAATGCTTGTTATCTTGAGCGAGGCACGGCTTTTCTACCCAGGATGCATTCATCAAGACTAAGAAGGCCAGACAAGGTTCCTCTGTCTGAGAGACTTACACATTTTTCTCCAGCATACTTCTTTTTTCCCTGTAGTCTTTTCCGTCTGCTTCCTTCCGTTCCATGTTCACCTTGGACCTCATATTCCCTAGGATAAAATGCAGAGGAGCTTTCGCCTCCACTCCCACCTCTCATCTGTCTTTTCAACACCTCCCTTCAGTTTAATTCCCCTCTGCTCCCCTCTCCCCAGTTGTGTCACTCTTTTTTTTATTTCTCTTCTTTAGGCATCATTCTCACATTCGTCACCTCATCTAACATCGTATCATGTCTGGGCACACACAGGCTCTGTCACACATGACAATGTCCCCCACCTCTCCAGCTCTCCTGGTATTAGTGAATGACTGAGGACACATCCTTCAAGAGGATGGGTTTACCCCTAACAATGTGTACCTCTCACAGAATCCCAAAGAGAGTCTACAACAGGTTCTCGCTATGCATTCTTTGCAAAAAGAGAGAGGTGTGTGTAAGAGAGAGAGGGGGAAGGATTGAGAGAATGTGTTTTGCATCATTTTTCATCTCCGCCCTGAAAATGAACTTTGCTACCCTAGCTGTC
>JAZGTI010019606.1:0-11008 GCA_036877585.1 Botia kubotai | reverse complement strand
AGACAGAAGTAGTGGTTATTTTACTCAATATTTGTATGGTTATGTCTGTTTTTGTCCTTATTAAAATGTACAATCATTATTGTAGCATCATGCTAAATTCTCTCAGAGTCGAACTCTGTTAGAGTCAACTGTAAATAAGATACATATTCACTATTTCTGATGTGTTGAGAATTGCTAACTATGTAGAGTTTTTCAAATCAGTCACTCATAAAATACCATTTTAGTTAAGATGCTGGTTTAAAAGGCAACTGCCTCTGTAGGCAGAAGACAAGGTAGCTCACTTGGTTTTGAAATAGAGCTTAAGGAGAGTTTTTTTTAAGATATCTAGCTTTGCCACCCACTGTCTGAACATAGCATGACACTTAACCAGACACTGAGATCACAGCCGAATGTGTGTCCCTGTGTCATGTCTTCATTCATTCTGGCTTTCCTCCCACCTTTAAGATTAAACACCTCTGTGCCAATAACGATTTGAATGAAAATACAGCCCAAAACAGAAAGAGGGGCAAACACGTGATGTATACTGTGCTGAACAAGAAATGTTACATATTTGTGCCTGTTTGTAGCTATTTATCCTTTGTTTATAAATATTCAACCTAAACCTCAAGTTAAATGTATAAATAAAGTAATTCTTTGGAATTTGGTTAACATTGTTTTTGTAATGTACACACTCTTATCTCTATACAACTCTATAAACTCTTGTTTCACTATATATAACACTTATCTAATATACCATCCCCTATGAACACACACAAAAATTATAGACAGACAAGGTTAAATGGGCATTATGCAGGATTTTACTCATTACTGTTTGTAAACACATTCTCTCAGGCAGAACACTGCCAGAAGTGTACGCCCCCTGCCCCTCGCCTGCACGTTGCATTTGGCTGAGGGATACACACCCACTGTCCAAAGGTTGTGTTCCAGAAATTTCCAGAGCACCTCCAAACAATAAAAAATAAGAAGATGGAGTGTTTCTACTCACACAAACACCACCACACATTCAAGTGGATCATAAGTGATGTGTAGGACTGACATGTATAACATGGAAAAATCTTAAAAAAACATGGATGCCAAACAAGAGCTTACCCATAAAAAAGTAAACAAAACAGGTGCTGTTCTTAACATGATAGTCATTCATTAAAACCAAAGAGAGCCAGACCAAAGAACCTTACGTGAGGGGTAAAACAGAAAATACTGTACACAAAAGACACTCATGTAGATTGTAATCCAACATAATGAACACTTCACAGCTGTAATCACCTTTATAATCAATAAATATAGATTACACAAAGCTGAAGTGTTGTAGACCTAAAGGCAAAGAGCTCATACCATATTTATTCAAACATCTGAGACAGTTTGATTCTCTGATACCACATAGCAAGGTTTTATAGACCTATGCCCCACATTCAGTGAATATAAACATTTCCCCAAAGGTTTCATTTTGGAAGACAAAGCCTGGGACTTAAAGCCACAAGAACAAAGCCATCAAACACCCTTTTGATTCTGAGATGGCGACTGATTCAGACAATTCTGATGTTGAATTTGAAAGCTGTGGTTACATGATGTAACAGATTTGGTGGTTGACATCAGTGCAGATCAGGTGAGGATTTAGAAAAAGAATGTCAAAGTAGCCTAAAAGGAAATGTGAACCCTACTGAGTGTGCACCCTACTGAGTGTGAACCAAGAGGTTCTTGGTGGGTCTCTTTCCACACGAGAGGTTTTATATCACATGGTGGAGAATGAAAAACACGCCCACAAAAGATTCAAGATAAGAGTTCATAAACTATTTCATAACAACAGTATTAACAATCAAGTCAATACTACAGTTTCTGTAGAGATGCTAGTGAGAACCGCTCACTTAGAAAGGAAGAAAGTGTCTGACCACTACATAAAGTTACTAACCACAGTTCACAACATACAGATGTCATACGACATCTGGTTTGCTTGCTTCAAAATGTATGTAAAAAAAACTCAGTCTGTAAAATTTCATGAAACTTATCAAAATCCAGGGAGCAGTAATTTATCAGAAATCTGAAATATTACAAACATCTGCTCATGCAAACTGTATATGAATCAGATTTAAAGGCAGAGAGAGAGAGAGAGAGAACGAGAGATAGACCAGCAGTTACATTAGATTCAGGAAACTGGCAATGAACTTTTGGAATCCATCTCTGTCACTTCAAATGAATTCTTGGCCAAGATGGCAAAGATGGATTGTGTGTTGGCAGCAGCATGACAACAGAGCAGTGCTGATCGAATACACACACACACACAACACACACAACACACACACACACACACTTGTGTTTCAATCATGGTTGGGGCTTTCCCTTGACTTCTATTGTTTTTAATGCTGAGCTAATATTGTTTTATCCCCTAGTCCTCACAGCAACCATTATCCATTTTTAGATTTTCATTAAGACATTATTTAGTATGTTTATTAAGCCTTGTTTTATTAAGCCATTTGTGGCTGCTCCCCACAAGCTTTTACTTTCCTTCCAAAGACTTTTGGTCATCGCAATGTAGGCAAAACCTTACCCACACGTTACGTCATTGAGAAACATTTTGTGTGTCCTTTTTGTTATATTGCACACATACTGTATGTATGAATTCGCTGTCACGTCCTCCATCACATAACCCAATTAAATATTGACATCAACATATGTGCACTTTTGCTTAGGAGCTCAGAAATTATATAAGCAGCTGGGTGTTTGTCACATCACAAAGAATCTCAGCAAGCATGCGTGTGTGTGTGTGTGTGTGTGTGTGTGTGTGTATTCACACACACAAACAATCAGACACACACCCCTGCCTCAGACCATCAGATATTCTGCAGGGGTCTGATTGACAATTTCAATTCTGGTGAATTACAGGAGACATTAACACTGAGGCCTGGTGTGAACTTTAAAATTGCATTTATAGACGTTTTTCCACAGAGTACACACACATTTACTCCATGAGGACAAATCATACCCTTATGTACTTAATACACAACGATTATTATAATGACTATAGACTAACCCCAATGCTTCCCCTTTAAGAGGAAACTTGTATTTTTTGGAATGTAAAAGAGAATAATTATTTACTTTGTTTCTGAATCGATGACGGCTTTCCCAACGGGAGGCTGTGTCAGATTTAGTTAACTTCTACAAGTGAAAACACACACAGAATCAGCAATAATACCCAAAATGGTCATGATATTGTGTGAAAATGAGTGGATTGTTGTGCGTTTATAAGTGTGTATGTGGATCTCTTGGCTCCCTGATTGCATCAGCAGCCGCCTGATCTGGTTAATCACTCGCTGCTCTCAGTCTTGTTTAAATAGGACGACAACCAAACTCCTTACACCATTGACTGCAACTGTTGCTTTAGAAGGCTGTCTGTTGCTAGAGAGAGAGAAAAAGAGAGACAGAGGGAGAGAATGCAATTTTATTTCATTTCACTCTAATGTTAGCTTTGTGTAATTAATAATTATCCATTAACTTTTATGTGGTTTTTAATTTGCACTCAATTTGTCATTATTTATCTTTTTCATTGCTTTGGCAATACATGTACAGCTTTTGTCATGGCAATAAAGGACTAAATTAAAACTGAAATGTTCTGATGTCACACAGATGAAAACATTAAAACACAAGACCACCCACAGTCACACCACAGTGACGACTTGTGTGCGCTTTTCAAAAACATGGCTGGCCAATCACGGTAAAGTAATAAGAAACAGCATACATAAGCTACTTAATGAATTGGGTATCATAAAAATATTCGCATTTTCAAATAAAGTTTGAAAAAATCAATTTTAGACTTTTAAGAGCCCCTCAAAAGGCTACTTGTGATAGCCCCTTAACAGGCAAAAATGATTTTTGTCCACACAACACTGTAGTTACAGCATCAACCAGTAGGGGCTAATTGATCAACAACCAACCAAACCCCAATGCCTTGGTAAAATGAACTGAACCCTGATTACTTACTGCACATGTGAGTAAGGTGTTTACATAGCTGTCTTAAAGACACAGAAGCACCCAAAAGAAAAAAAGAGAAGGTCAGAAAGGGTAGAAAACAGTCATAAATATTAAAACTAAATTGGCTTTTCCGGTGCTTTGACCAACAAACATGAGTGTCAGGGGAAAAAGATGAATAAAAAGTAGGACATGACCCTTTTCAAATCTTACAATGATCAACTTACATAATCATCTGTAATTTACTCAACTAATTTCTCCTGAGAACAGATCAGAAGAATTGTTTGTCGGCTCAGGAAGTCTGTGTGTCAAATCAACAGTCTTTATCTCTTTAAGCTGCCACGGAATTTAGAGCGCACACACACACACAAACAGATATCGGCACCACTCTCCCTCACACACACACGTACACACGCACACGCTGACTGGCTACAAAAACATGCACATTAAGCCACATTCTGCATTCCACACGTCAGCAGAACAGACAATTCAGACACTTGACCTTTTTCGACTAGACTGAGGTGACCCCAGAGAATCTTCCTCTATTGTGTGTGCATGCAATTCCTTTCATATAAATAGTCATGTTTGTGGAGTGTGTTCTCTCCCATATGTGTGTGTGTGTGTGTGTGTGTGCGTGCCAATCTATACACTATAGATCACTCTGTACGTTATTGTGTGTGTGTCTATATGTCTGCCACGGCTATTTAATTACTCCAGAGCCCAGCGTCTGTTCCAGGAACGTGTTAAGCATAATTGCGGTTGTCAGACCATATGTGTGTGTGTGTGTGTGTGTTCTTCGTGAGTATATTCCTGGTTCTCCCTCAACCGGTACGTGCTTTTAAACAGCTCAAATCCTGCTCCGGATCTGATGTGGAAGCCAATTTGTATATAACTTGGCCGGCCGCTTTTGAGCGCGTTTTGCCCAATTATAGGATCAAGAGGATCAGGGCAGCGCGTGGAAACCACCGGGCTGCCATGTTTAGCGTTTCTCTCCCTGACTTTAACTCGGCAGTACAGCACATCGGCTTTACCACCTAAATGCACGTCATCTGTCCCGGTGAGAAAAAACAGAGAGATTTAATCAACGGAGGAAAAGAAAGAAGAGGAAGAAGAAAACAAAATGTCCCCACTGCTATGATTGTACAGTAATTAGACATCTGTGGGGCGTCTGTGAAGTCATGACGAGTCCTGGAGCCACACACACACACACACACACACACACACGCTCCCCTGTAATCTCGCACATGTAATGGAGGGAAATAATAACATGGCTACATTGAAAATGCTTGGAGATGGTGCATTTGCAAAGAAAATGGAGCATGTGTTTGGGTGTTATTCTGACGATGCTAAAAGCTTGTGTACAACGAGTGCTGCTGTATGTTCAGCCGAGATCTGGGGTTTTAAAGCACCACTGTGGCACAAACACAGGATGCATGAGAAACATCCCAAAAAATGCCATCTATAGTTTACACCAAAGCCTTATAGTTATGACCATCACTATTCCTATTGCTCATAGTTAGGATGTGGACACAACTCTGAACAGTAAACTCCTGTACTGTTTGTGCTACAGACATGAATGGTACCTTAAATCGTACAGCTAGTTGAGGGGAGGTGCTGTTACATTTCCAAGTGATCTTGTAATTTTTACATGATAAAACCAATAGAAATATCCCATTGTCTTGGGGACTGCACTGAAAGAGGGGACCAGAAACAACAAAGAACACTAGATTAAAACTGTGCTAACCTGGTATTAGCTGTTTTGTTTTATTCAGACTGCTTAAGCTGTTTGTAAAATATGGTTTTACTTATGGTAGAATATTGAACCTTCGGATGAAACTATGGTCATCGTGGTAAATTTATAAAGTTGGTGAAGTAGACACAGATCTTCAAGACCAACTCTCTCTCTCTTTTTTGTTCTTTTAAACTTTCTCAAGTGTTCTGCATTTATCCTCACTAGCCTTACGTTTTTCTGTCTCTCTCTCTCTCGTTTGAATCCAACCCAGCATGTTGAAAGGTGCAATTACCTTTGGCGATGCTGCCACAGCAACCGGTGGCGAGACGCTTATTATGCGCTGCAGAAATAGATCTGATTGGCCAAATGAAGCACTCATTAGCTCCCTGTCACTCTCTCAGCGGCCATTAACGCTTTAGCTAAACTGACCATTAAATGAGTCTGCGCTACCTCCATCTGCCCCCGCTCAGAAAGATGAGGCCGAAAAGATGCGAGGAAGAAACGGAGAGAGAGAGACTGTTTGAGTTCTGTTTCTTAAAAACACTGTTTAAGTAAAAAAAAAAAAAAGAAGAGCAGAATATAAAGAGAGAGAACCAGAAAATCAGACAGACGTTCTGTTCTAAAACCTAACCATAATGGAACCTCATGAGTGACTGATTTGGAATGTTCTAGATAGGCAGCAACTCTGCATGCCGCATAAATAGTGCTCTGCATGGGCAACACTTCAATAGAGTTTGACATTAGCATGCTGCTAAGATAATGGAGCAATACTTTAATGAGCAAACAAACACACTGCACAAACAAATATTGGGTAAAACAATCCATTTGTTTTGATGACACACTTTTTTATCTATAGTTTTGTTATGGAATTAAATTTATAACAAACAGTTATAAGTTAGTTAAATAGTTTATAAACAACCCTTATCTCGCGATGTCTACTATTTTGGAGTTTGACGCATTGCATTGTGGGATTGTGAAGTTTGCAATATGAAATTAAGATGCTTCACATCGGCAACACACCCATGTTGCTTTAAAATGCTGCCTCTGTGGGCCGCTCAATAGGATTTTTGAACAGTGCAGCTGTCTCGTAGACACGCTCCACCTGTGGCTCACGGTTAGCGCACAGCCGATGCTAATCAAATCTCCATAATGAAGAGATTCACCTAAGTGAGATTTTACACACTTTCAGCCATTGGACATGGTGAGCTTTATTTAACGCTTGATTTATTTCCAATACAGCACCAGAATAGCGTTAAAAAAGCACGGAGAGTGGATTTCTGTGCAAGTTTTCTGCGAGTGCCTGTACAAGGGTGTTTCCTGACCTTATGTAAATAACGCAAGCTTCTTTGAAGTGCTTTAAATTGAGTCGCATGTGTGTTCGGGCATACATGTGCGTTCCTTATCAAGAGAATTTATGCGGATATCTGTTCTCTGTCCACGTCAATGTTTGTTGAAGAAACATTCGTACATTTTCAGATCGCTGAGCGGATTCCTGAGGGAGGGAGACGGAAGAGGGAATGAACGTGTGCTGTTAAGCTAATGTGTTAGACACCATTTACCAGACCATTTACCCATCCAGTGAGAACGGTACAGGATTTAATCCAATCCAGCCTTAGAGACCCACAACACTTCACCTGATTGCAAGATGAGGTCTCAATACACAATACACATGCACACGTACATACTGAGAAATCAACATTAACACGAAGGCCTTTTAACACCTAACAACCCAATGACAGCATTTGTAGTTCATTCAGCAATAAAAACTCATCAGCCAATAAGGATGAAATCTTTTGGTCACATGTTTAGTGCATATTTTTGACCTGTGAAAGACAAACTGATTAATCTCCATGAATATTCCTTTGACTCTATTTCGCACATATTGACCCTAATCAACATTTTTCGTATCTGCATCGTTAACACAGTTCATATTCACCGTAAGGAAGGAAATCCAATGCGAGAAAAGTTTTGTGTGAGTTCAGCAACTTAGAGCAACGTGTGATTCCTCCCAATATTGAACACTGAATTGAAAAGATGATGCTAATGAAGATGATTGGCAAATTCTAATTAATAATAAATTATCTAAACTTATTAAATGTTTACCTTTAAAAATGATTTCATTTAACAAGTGTGCTTAGGGAAACCTTCCCATAGCTTTCCTGTAGCTCAGTGGTTAGAGCATGGCGTTAACGGGTTCGATCCCAGGGATTGCACATACTCAGAATAAATGTATAGTATAATGCAATGTAAGTCGCTTTGGATAAAAGCATCTGCCAAATGCATAAATGTAAATGAAATAAAATTAAGATTGTATTAGTACTAAGAGAGAAGACATTTGAAAAAGGTCTATTGGAAACTGTTAGTATGTGAGGTTGTGGGCGGAGCAATTTTCACTCCTCATCCATCCATCACATTTGCAAAACAATCAGCTCCTCTGTCAGCGACATAATGAAGGAATGTTGGATCAATCTAGTTAACCTCTGTTCCAACCTGAGCAGTCATAGAAACCAAACCCATTAAATCAACTAGAGGACTTCGCAATTCAGCTCAAGATTAGAGGTTGTCAAGAAATATAATTCATAACCCCACTTACTCATTAACACTGAATATTATATAAATAACTAGGCCCAAACTTAATCATTTTACCATTAGCTAATGCCAGTCATTTGGACTAGTGGAATACATTCCAGTCCATATCAATTACGTAAATATAAGCGGAGTAAGAAGGAGGACAAGGCGTTTATATTATGTTCTTTGGATTGTACCTATTTGAGAAAAGAAATACAGTGAGGTGTATTGGTGTATTGGACTGGATACAGTACACATCCTGTAGGAGTTATTTTGTGATACCAACTGGCTGACTGTACAACATGCCTTATATATCATATAGGCATCAGAAGATCATGTCATGCCCAATAAAAACGGAACAAGGGCAAGGCAGCAGTTTTACACAATTAGAACTGATTGACGGTGAATTATTAATAATATTTAGGTAAGCTTTAAACCTAATAGTTTCCCTCATCTATAACATAATGGCCTATAAATTAGGAGAGCAAACTACCACCGCTAATGTAAGCTTGAGGAAATGAGGTCCTCATTTTTTTTTTTAAGTTTTCTTCAAAGGTTTTTTCCTTTAACTTTTTCAGCTCTTTAATAGAAATCTTTTCAATATGACCATTGTGTCTTTTTCCAGCTGCTTGTAATTGTATTTTAAGCCCTCGTTA
Organism: Botia kubotai; assembly: GCA_036877585.1. NCBI lineage: Eukaryota > Metazoa > Chordata > Actinopteri > Cypriniformes > Botiidae > Botia > Botia kubotai. The sequence continues at coordinate 2,092 of JAZGTI010019606.1, read as the reverse complement.
TTTCAACCCGGTTGCACTTCAAGGTTTCGAGCGTGATAAAAAGGTATGGTAATTAAAACAGCGCCATCCCAAATTCAAGCTGTCTTCCTTTTATCATTGCTTTTCTTAACTCTGTCTTCTCACGCATTTTTTTCTTAATTTTATGCCTTTTTTCTCATCAGTGAGAGTTTTCCGCTGTCTGAAACAACCTCAGAAAGCTGTAAAATGGAAAAAAGTGAGAAAGAGAGAGAGAGAGATGCACAGGTGGGTGGAAGAGGCGTGGTGTCGCCGGGTTACTCTAATTCTAGGCTCGTCTGGCTTTGAAGGAAGCGGCACAGCTGGATAGAATCAGTGCAGTGCCTCGAGTCTTTGGCATCTCCATGGAAATGCTTTCGCATTGTCTCTGTGGTCCAGCAACCAAACGGAAAGTGTTGCCTGTTATACACCAAAAGTGAACTACAAAGCTAGCAAATCTGCGATTCTGAATGAGTTCATGACTCATTTCTGTGGGAGAGAAAACGTGGACACGACGGGGAAAAGACTATAAAACGTTTCAAAAACAAGAGGTAGAGAAAGTTTCAAAGCGCTGGAATCAGAGCACAAGCTGATGCTGATCAAAGGAGGCGTGGTGAATTAAAAGCTTTGTGGCTCACAGACTACAGAGGCGACAGAGCCATCTGTCATCTGAGAACTCTGGCCCACAACAATGATGACATCATCATTAGATCTGATCATTTAGGGGCCACGCTTGATCAGTCAGAGGTCTGACTATATTACAGCTGATTCTGACCTGGTACCTTCTACATAGACAGGGAAAGACCATCTGACCTAGTGGCTAACCACAGTGTTGTTTTAACATGACATGTAGGGTACGGTAAGTCTGAAATCAATAATACCACGAAAACATCTTCAAAAGGCACAGCCGTCTGTGTGAACATTTGTACAGAAACATCTAAGGCATTAGTGTGGAATGTAGACAGACTTTGTGATCACCCAGTAAGTACCAATTATTTATGAGGACTCAGAGCAAATTGGAATATAAAATACTTTTTGCTGAGCTCTAGATTACTTGGGACAAAGCGTTTTAAACAAATGCTCTGAGTACCTTCCAAAGATTTTTTTCTTCAGTCTCTGGCAAATCCACAAATATATATTTCAATGCTACACAGAAATAATAAAATAAAACTATGCAGGTGTCAGACATAATGAAATAAATTTAAAGAGATCTGCTGAGGGTTCGAGCATGCTGCGTTCCCAGTTTCCAATTCTGTCTTGTTCATTTGTCTCAAAGCTAACCATATGGACAGCCTGTTCAATCAAAACTGCCACAAGCTGGTTTCACCCAGAGCTCTGTCTTTCAGTCCGATGCTTAACTGTTCCAGATGATTTACTGCTTTCTGTCAGTCTTAACGTTGATCCTTCCTGCATAACTATCAACCTGTCAACCTCTTCCACATCTCCACCACCAGCTCCATGTGTCTCCCGCCTGTAGAACAGTCATCCTTTCTGTGCCTTCCTTGGATGCCCCCCCTCCCCACATCACCTCCACCCCAGAGGAAACCGGAGAGGGGCCGGATGGAGTTACAGTGCCCAAGCGGGGAGCAGGTGACCCAGGCTAGCAGAGGAACAGCATGCTGGGTGTGAGGCTGAAATATGAAGGTTCAAGCTCAATGGTGAATAACAACCTATAGACTTAACAAACAGCGGGAGAGGGAGAGCGAGAAAGAACTCTTTGAAGGATGATGATGGGTCAGGACTCTGAGAACATTATCATTGGTGTTAAGGTAAATTGGCCATTGGGAAGAAAATAAGGGATAATGTCTCTTTAAAGGTGAAGTATGAAGTTTCTATACTATAGCCTCACCAAGCGGAACTGCTAACATAATGATGAATGGTTTATTAACAGATTTACCGAACACTGCCGATAGCTTTCATTGGTTGGACAAACGCTCAGTCCTCACACCACTACGCGTACCATTGATTGAGCCATTACTGATGTGTTGGGCTGTTTGGGATGAACGGATCAATGTTTTGATTGTTTTTAGGAAACAGGAAAGGAAAAGTTCTCAAGATTTAATTTACTGAGCCACTGATATCATTTGAATCTCCATCA
>JAZGTI010019605.1:0-11008 GCA_036877585.1 Botia kubotai | reverse complement strand
ACAGACTCAGCAGCATGTGCACAGACAACGCTTAAAATTAATGTTACGAGCAGATGTTTGTATTTGAGCTGATTTACTTGGGTATAGATGATCTGCCGTTGTCGTGGTGTGTGTGTATGTGCACGCTGGTCTACTGAAGAGTTTTCCACTGGTATTAGGCTGTTGACAGGATAATCTGTGAAGGATTGGTGATCTTTGAAATATTTTGTTGGCGTGTGAGAGCGTTTTGGAATTTTATTATGTTAAGTGAATTTACACATTTGTAAAATTTGTAGAATCTCAACTACATTTTGGACCCTGGTTTTGTGTGTTAATGTTGAACTGATGCAGGAATGTTCTGTTGTAATTAACAGATTGGGAATGTTCCCTCTCTTATACAAATTTTCGTACCGTGTTTGTTTTGCTTTACCATTGTTTTACTCTTTTTCAGTTTCTGCCTGTATTTTTACTTTGCTGTTCTGTTGCCATTCAAATGCACACAGTACTTGTAGCTTAAAGTTAAGATCAGCTCTCCCATGGAAATTCCTACCACACACACACACACACACACACACTCCCTCCATGCTGTGGTTTTTGTTCAGTGTCCCTTGTGTGTGTTGCATTTATATGTGTGTATATGTGTGTGTTCGCAGTGAGCAGTTTTGCCATACACCTTTAGATCCCCTGCTTGGATCTGGAGGATTGTGTGTGTGTGTGTATGTGTATGTGTATGTGTGTGTGTGTGTGTGTGTGTGTGTGTGTGTGATCTCAGTGTCTGTGCGTGTTGTTTAAATGAGGTCATCTGCATTAACTGTCACAAAGCAAACTGACAACTGTCTTATATTTACAAATATATCAGCAACATGTTAGATGTTTTTCTGATCTCCAGTGAAACGTAGATAAATAAACTACAGAACAGACAAACAGATGTTTTCAGCAGCCCCAGACTATTGATAAATAGTGATAATAAACCTGTGTTTAGTCTGTCTCTGTCTTTCTCTCTGTCTCCTAGTCAGACTGTGTCTTTTGCTCCTTGTCTTGTGTGGAGGGGGTGTTGTACTTATATCAGCCTATACACATTGATTCATGCGGGCCCCCCATTCTAGAACTAAATCAGCTGTGCCGATTGGGTAAGAATGACTTAATACACAGATATGAAGCTTTTGGACAACATGGACTAACTGCTCTATTAAATCAGAATAAACCAGTCTAACACATTCCACATTACATATAAGTATAGCATGGGCTGTTCTCTTCTCTCTTTCCTGTCCAGTGTGTGTTGTTGACAGAGATAAATGACCTCTTATTCATACAAATAAACCACATTTCCCATGATGCACTGCTCCCAGGGTATACAGGAAGTCTTCAGACATATTTGCTGTGCTTGCAGTTTCATGCTTTACTTCAGCATGACTTTCTCCAAAGGACGATCAAGACACACAGACAGGACCTTACATAGATATCATATCATAGGTGTCATATTAACTATTGACATTAGATTTTAAGCACAACATGAATTGGCTTATTTATGAGTTGTGTGTGTATAGTTTGTGTTTGATAGATTAGTGAAGGCAATTCTGGCCTTGCAAGTATAGTAAAGCCTGTACACACAAATGTATTTGTGTACGTATTTGTCACAAACGCAGCTAATACATCTTATATTTGACCCAGAATATTTTTTAAAACACACACACACACACACACACACACATAGATATACATTGAAATCTTTATGAATCTTGTGATGTGGTTTGGGCTGAAAGGCAGAGAATAGGAGGATAAAAAGAATGAGGTTATCAAACGAAAGAACAGGGTGGATCTCTCTCTCTCTCTCTCTCTTTCTTTCTTTCTCTCTGTCTTTATTCTTCATTCTGGAATCTGTTTTCTCATCATAGACTTTGACCAGCTTCAGTCTTTTGAACCCGAGAGCAGGCTGTAGACGAGTCCAAGTGTTTGTGTGTTTTTTTTTTTGTGTGTAAGGCTGACAGAGAGATGGATTATTTTTGCTGTTTGTCTTAGTGTGTTTTGACAGTGAGTTAGTGCAGATTTATGTTGGAATGGTTTGTGTTTTTGGAGGGTCGTGTATGTATTCTCTTCCTCCTCACCCCTGTGGTGCGGTCTCTCTCCTTCTCTTCCTCCCTCCCTCTTTGTCTGTGGTCTGTACCTGTATAAATACAGATCGGGTGGGGCATTTTATTAAAGACAGCTGTGTGTGTGTGTGTGTGTGCGTGTGTGCGTGTGTGCGCGTGCGTGTCTTGAAAAAAGGGGATTGGGTTGAAATGGCAGAACTTTTTCAAGTGCAGTCAAGTGCACGTTTTTTGTGTGTAAGAGAGAGTACAGTATGAACAGAGGTGTAGCCCAGATGTCCCTCCACCCCCCATATTTAGAATATATATCTCCAAAATCATTCTTGAAGTTTTTGTGAGATCAGTAGCTGTGTCTTAAAGGTAGGGTGGGTAATTTCAAGTGTTAAAGCGTTAAAAGCATAAGGGCTCATCTTCGGCAATAACCCCAAACCTTAACCCTCACCCCTGTGACAATGTTTAGACTACAGTTTCTAGTAAAACACTTTGTCGTACAGGAAGTTATTCTGTGCCAGGCAGGAAGTGATCCATCAACAGGTCAGTTAAAGGGAGAGTGTGACTGGAAAGGGTCAGTAGCTTTATTGTGTTTTTCAACATCGATCTGGTGAGTTCTTGTTAAAACTGTAAAGTGTATGTTATTATTTAAAGACTATTAAAACATATTTCATCAAGTCAGTTTGTTAAATGCTGTTCTGCTTTTCTACTGTGAACTATTGCCTACAGTTATACGTTTTCAGCAGTATAAACAAGCCGTATATCAGTAACAACATCCAGTGATAAAAGACAGGCTATTATTTTTAAACAGTAGTAAGTGCTGATTTTGAGATAAAGGTCAAGCACTGTTGCTACAGAGCTACTCTCTCTCTTTCGCTTGTTCGCTCGCCCCTCCCTTTCTGCATTTGAGGTGAATGTTTACAAAACTGCATTTTGATTAGAAGGGTTAGGGTTAGTTTGGAAATTTGCATATGCAAACAAACTCAAAACAAAGATTCTGGCCTGGATATGAAGATTTCATTTGGCTTGCAAATAGTTTCTGTGTGTGGAAGGAGTTTTAAAACGTGCCCTGATGGTAAAAGGACGGACAGACTAAACTTGTTTGCCCTGCGTCTCTCTAAATACATGTATTTGTGTGAATTTTGCATGTCACGCTGCTGTGGATTTTCCTTTTGAGCGAGGAATGTTTTTGTGCGATGTTTCAGACTGCGCGTGTCTTCCTGACAACATAAGCCACGCGAGCGGTTTGATAAACATCAGTCTCTTCATACATTACAGACACACGCTGCCTCTGTAAACAGCAGTATATCTCTGGATGAGTAGGCTTTAATGATGCATCGTGTCCTGGTGGAATCCAGGTTGGCTCCTGCGTGGATGAGTTTGCTCCTTGACCTCTGATGAGAGTATTTGTGTCACGGTTGAGTTGTGGCTTGATATATGTGTGACATAGCGATGTGGGCAACCAGATCTGCTCATGGAATGTGTGTGTGTGTGTGTGTGTGTGTGTGAGAGAGAGAGAGAAACTGTCAGCTAGACACTGACCCTGTTAAAATGACAGATTGTTTAACAGCTGCCCATATGTCGCTTCAGAGTTTCTCCTGGTTACTTCCTAAGGGAAACATTTTCAAGCTGAATCGTGTGTTTGGAAAGTCTTTCTCAAACTCTCACAAACGCAAGTCTACTTGTAGTAGACAATAAAGCTCTCACATCACCTATTTTTTTCTAGAAGGGTACAAAATGGTCTCCAGAATTTAAAGGTACATTTAGCGGTTTAATTTTTGTCCTTTGACAGTAATTCATCTGTGGAATCGTGTGTTTGTGTGTGTGTGTTAAAGCAGCGTTCTCAGAGTGTTAGTTTATGGTCCAGTGCTTCAGTAATCTGTTTGTTTAGAAAGTGTGTGAAGCTGAGGGCAGTTTAATTGTTTCTGATGATACCTGATACCCTCTTTCCTTCTCCTCTGCTTGCACCCCTCCTTCCCTTCCTCTTACTCCAGTATTAGTTTACATGTAATTCTCAGCTCTCTCTTGATAAATGGCCTGTGTGAACTCCGGCTGCTTAAGACTTTTATCTTGAACAACACTTTGAGGGCATCGGGTTAGCGTGAGATCTCACAAGCATTAGGTTTCCATGGTGACAGCTGCTTGTCTAGGTGATTTGTAGCTAGTTTGGAGAAAAATTATCAAGACAGGACATACTTCATACATTATGTACAATATACACCATTATGTAAAATTATTGACATTTAAGTTACATAATGCAGTGAAATGTTTTTATTGGCGAGTGTGGTTTAAGAGTCCAAATATTTATTATATACTTACGTGTATATATTATACAAGTACATATCCATAGTTTATACTTATATATGCATATATACATACACACATATATAAACACAAAATAATTCTAGTGGTAATATTTATTGTTATTATTAGTCTTACATTATTATTGTTAAGGTGCATTTTTTACTGCATTTTAAAAAGAAATGGCCAGTGTGCGATATGTATGTAATAATAATTTGTGGTATGTATGTAATTATTATTATTTTTGTTGTTATTACATAAGTCTTTGTTTGCTACATTGTAGAATGAAATGAGTTTGTTCTTGTCATTTATTCATCTAGGAAGGCAGAACTGCCATCTCTAGAGGATTAAACACATTAAACACGCATCGCTTTATTTGCATTGCTGCACATGAAGTTATCGGAAACATCAGTGATTTATTTCCCAGACTGTAAATGACCAAAGTTATGAGCTCTGGAAACCTGGTCAAAGCTGTTGAGTTCTAACTGTCCTCTTTGTCTGTGTAACACTGTTTTGTCTAAATAAGAAACTCATGGAAATACAGCAATATATGGTAATCACACAGATGACATGAGTTTATTTAAAAATGAGAAATAAAACATTGTAGAAACAATTTTTAAACATGTTGTGTCTTTAGTCTGTACGTTCCTCACACTTTTGTTTCTTCGTACATGGTTCATCTGTGCTGTCTAGGGAAGGAGAGAAACCCACAATTAGGTACAGCGGATACAGAGCTGTTGCATGTGGCTGTCATCTTTTCTTTGGTGTGTGTGGTCTTTTGGAGGACCTCTGAGTAAAATGCACTTTGTGGCACAACAGGTAATGTGGGGAATTTGAGTCTGTATGACTGGTGTGTAGGAATAATTCATCCCCAAAACAAAAGACATTTAAAGCTGCAAACCATAAATTTGATTGGTTAAAAATGGACAAAAATCAAATATTGAGCAAGCACATGACAAATCTGTGTTCAACACAATCTCCTCACTTGACCCACATTCTCACACTCTCAATGTCTGTAATAAATAACATAATTTGAGCTGTCGGGTCAGAGTTCCCAGTAAGTGTCAGTAATGGCATTATTTGACTTACTAACATATATAACGAAAAGTATGTAAATTAACCTGCAATTTTGTGATTCAAACAGAGATGGCGGTAGAGAAGCAAACATTATAACAGCTTTAAAAGGTTTTGCAAAATGACAATTTACAGTGTGTCTCTTACCTCTTTCTGGCATATGCATACTATAGAGGACTGCCCTTGGTAGAGTTAAACTCACACACATCATCTCCTTATTGGGTGCCACATTCCTCACCATGTGTACAGAACACTGTCCTGCCAGGGATATCTTTAAACTCGCCTCTGCCCGCTCCACTACATCCTTCTGGGGATCATCTTCCTTAGAGAACCCATAGCAATGCACCTGAGGCAGGTTGTCCTGGCAGGAACGCTCCTGGTCTGGCACTGGACCCAGCAGTCCTCTAAAAGCATCAAGGAACTCCAGAGCCAGTGCTGGGAGATTCATAACCACATGGATTTTTGGCGATCCCTTCATTAGAGCGGGCAGACGCTCCTTCACCGGTCCCCGGATGAAGTCCCGTCCATCCATGTTAAAGGAAGTTATCTTCCGGTCAACTTTGTTGAGTTTAGCATTGTGCTGGAGCCACCTGAAGGACTCCGGGTTCAAGTCATTAGCGAGGATCTCGCAGCCTCGACGGGCGGCTGGGATTGCAAACGGGCCGACCCCGGCAAAAACATCCACTACTGTATCGCCACGCTGAAGGAGAGCTACTATTCGCTCGTGCTCTGTGCTGAGTCGAGGGTTCCAGTACACTCGAGAGAAATCGAACTCGTAAAACACACCGTTCTCACGCACCTGAAGAGAGAAAGACAAGATGAGTCCTCAACCGGTCAAGCACCGCATTCACAGCAAAAACAGATTGTGGGTTTGATTCCCAGTGAACACATTCTGATCAAATGTAACTTAATTGCACTGTAAATTGCTTTAGATAAAACTGCTAAATGCATACATGTCAATGTGTCCAAACAATAATGAAGGTTACATATTGAATTACACATGAAGAATCTTTGAACATGCACAATGATGTTGACTCCACGAGTCAGCTCACCTTTGCCACCATGTTATCTTCTCCTGCCAAAACCTCCATTTGGAAGTTTCTGTAGGTGGAGTCAATGGTGTTGGTCTTGTTGACCACACAGGTGATGCCAGGGTTCTTATCCATGATAACCTGACCTGAACATAAACACAGTTCATAGTGCATGAACAAACACCATCATATTTATGATGATTAATTCACTAACCCATGATGTCACTCATAATCTTACCGATGAGTTTTTTGTAGGGCAGCTGGTGGTCTCTCAGGTTCATGTGAGCGATGTGTCCCACCCTGCTGAACCCTGATGTCACGTCCTGTCCCTCAGGAAGTACAGCTCGCAGTATCTCTTCAGTCTTAAGGTTCTCGTAGGTGAGTTTCAGTTCATAACTGTGTATCTCCTGAGGAACCCCAAATGCTTTTAAAGCTACTGCCTCTTCACTGCCGAATGAATCTGCGGAGGTTATGCTGTTTGGATCTAACAGCAAAAGTCGATGGTTATTGTCAACTGTCCCATCTTCATTATCTTCTTCCACAACACGTTTGAGTCCTGGCCTCTGTAGCGCCACTTTCTTTAAGCTCTTCACCACTTTGTTGAGAACGTTGGTTGGTATGCGTATGGCAGGAACATTGACTGTCTGACTAAAAGCATCTCGGTCGAGCTCTGTCATACCCCGGACTGCGGGTGGGGGCTTGTAGAGCCCAACGTCAGTTAATATCTGGGGCTGGTCGGTCATGACTTTCAGCGAATTCACCACAGTAGAGAACCGGAGGGAATTTCTCACAATCTGGTTTAAATTTTGAGTACCGCAAATGAGACGAGAAGAGATGCAAACGTGACGTGTCTGCAGCATTAACAGGAGTCTGCAAGATCTGTTAGAGAGAGTTATCAGTTAGACTGAGAACTGCTGAAACGGTTTAATAGAGGCACACGCAACAAAAACAATTTATATCAATGCATAACTTCAACAACATCATTCAATGAAAATTCAACAATTTATAGCAGCGGACTGTTAAACAATTCTAGTAATAAGCGATAAGATAATATACAAGTGATTTATGCATACAATTTAAAACGTATAATTTAAGACAACTAAACATATACGTTTTATGTAATAGACAAATGAAGCTTATTCTTCACAGATTACCTTCTACAGACAGCTGCCATGCGTTCATGTGTTTACGTATTTTCTAGGCGACGATCTCTGCGAGATGTGATTGGTTGGCCGAGTCTGTGACGCTACAATAAGGGGACAGAGGTGCGCTTATCATTAGTCACGTGACTGGAGATGTTTATGTTTGTGGAGAGTCAGTGAAGCTGGTGGTGTGAGAGCGGAATGATTCCCGACAGTGTATAGCAGACAGGGGAGTTATTTTTGGTGGAGGAAAGTTAAAAGACACTAAAAGCGGAAAATGGGTAAGAACGGCGCAAACCACAGCGTGCAGGTTGACAGCGAATATGAGCCCATTGGAGAGGAGAGCCGACCGCTGTTAGCGCAGGTAAAAAGCACTCTGTCTGTCATCGACTTCAAAAGATATTAAACTTACATTTTAAGTCAATATCTTTTAATAATTATAGAGAGGATGTGTTGGTATATGTTGTCTTTACACGCACAAATATATACAGCAGCAAACGAATGTATGCGTGTACGTCTGGAACGTAAAGCCAAAATAACTACGAAGAATTAAAAGTATAATTAAATAAACAAAGAGCAGAAACATTTAAACAAAACGTTAGCAATGTAAAAAGGTTAGATCATTTAAGTGAAATAAAAATCAAATCAAAATGAATGTCAGATAAAAATGTATCTCATTAAAGCCAATATGAACGGCTGTAATTAAATATGACTGTATCCTGTGTTGAATAGCTGAACGGTCAGATACACGTGACATTTGGGCAGCAGTCTAAAAATAAAAATCCGCATCTTAATGCTTTCAATGAAAATAGTCGAACAGTCTGTATTTCACTTCACATATGCTGCCTCCGGACTTTGTGGTCACGTTAACGTCACATGCTGATCTTATGTAATTTTTTTGCCTCTCTGCAGCGGTTTTGGTTCCCCTTGTTCTTTTATTAACTCGATGTGTGAGCATATAGTTATGACATTTGTTTTGTTTTGTCATGTGTTTTATTCTCTTATATGTAGATCATGCTGCTGGTATAGACTGTTGGTGTGAATCAGTGAGATCTAAGAGCTGCGCTTTTCATTTGAACATGTAACTCAGATTTAAACTGAATGTTCATGTGCTCCACAGATTGTTCAGGTTAGAGGGGCGTCTTTTGCCTCGTCTGCCTTTAATCTGATGAACGCCATCATGGGGAGTGGCATCCTGGGTCTGGCATATGCCATGGCCAACACTGGTATCATTGGGTTCAGGTACATACAGACACACAGTCTTACAGTTAAGAACAGCGTTAGTGACACTGGGCGATCTGGGTTTTTCTATGGTTGCGCCACGGTTATGGAATAACCTTTCTTTAGAGATTAGAGTAACCCCCCATTGTCTATTTTAAAAACATTTGTTCTCTCTGGCTTATTAACATCACTTCTTATTTTATTTTATTCTATGTTTTTTGTTTAGTACACAAAAAAGTGTTTAAGTGTTTATAATTCGTTTTTCCCTCTTTTATTAACATTTACTGTTTCGTATTTTGTTTTTAAGTGTTTATTTAGTCTTTTTGAACCGTTGTACCACTGTTTTTAATTGTGCTCTATAAGTAAATTGAGATCAAAGCAGGGATACACAATAAATGTTGATTTTTGAGTTTAAGAAGGAATTGAGCGACAAGTTGTTGTTGTTTTGTAAACTTGTATCATTGATATCACACTGATAATGTTTCTCAACCCCGCATGACTGTTTTTCACAGTATTCTTTTGCTAGTGGTCTCCAGTTTGGCTGCATATTCCATCCATCTCCTGCTGCTCCTTTGTGACAAAACAGGTAAGATTGACTCTCACCTCTGACCCCTTTATAACTCCACCCACTCATGTTTACTTTGAATACGCTCATGAACAATACTGACACACATGTGGCTCTGTTGATGAATTGTGGGTGATTTCTAACAATTATAAAATCTTGAATATTTACATAATATAACCCTTATGGTATTGTGTGTGTGTGTGTGTGTGTGTGTGTGTTTATAAGGCATCAGCTCTTATGAAGCTCTTGGAGAGAAAGCCTTCAAGAAACCTGGCAAGGTCAGTTAATATTACAGATCTAATGTCCAGTGTGTCAAGCATATTGCATCAGCATTTATTTTTGATGTTTGTATATGAAGATTACGTGTAGTGGAGTAGAAATAATGTAATGTATTGTAATGTAATTCCATTTTGTTACATGAAAATAATTTTTTTAATTTCCGCCCAGATCTTAGTGGCCTGTACTATTTTGATTCAGAACATTGGAGGTGAGATTGCCGTTTGTTTATTTTATATACAGCACATCATGTTAATGTTGTACAAATTAGCTAACTATTGAATTCCTAACTTTTTTGATATTGTTATTGGTATCAATTTAATATTTTCTATTATCTAATAGTAAATGCACATGTAGTTGTGTACATGTGAGGGAGAAACATGCAGCTAATTAAAAGTGCAGCACTGTTACTACACAGCCTGATGCAGTTTCTCATATCTGTATCATCTCTCTTTTCTCTCAGCTTGAGTGTTCAAGTGTTCTAGCTCCAGTGTTCTAAACAGTTAGTTAGCAGATACTAAGTTAGTATAGGATAACAATTAGCAGCAAACAATGACTGTAGTACAGAAAAATGTTAAATGAATCATAAAAGAGAAATATCTCTCCTTTTTCTGTCTGTCTCTACACTGCTGGCTATATAAACAGTAGTAAGTATTCTGTGTGTTTGTCTTCAGAACAGCAGCCTTTAAATACGCAACTGTGTTTGCTTTGTGTATGAAAACAAGTGCAGTCAGGGTTCAAGGCAGTTGTGTCATCAGCTATGTGTTAATTTTGTGTGTGCGCCTGACCACAGACGTAATATTGATTCTTTCTGTTTCTCATGACTGGTAGCATGTTAGTGTTAGGTCAGTGCACGTATGACATATGGGGACCCTATAGCACTGTTCTCGGTTTGTAATCAGCTGTTGCTGTCACTGTAATTGTGTTGGTATTATCAAATTGGATTAATGTGTGTTTGTGTCATAAGGTCTATAATGTGTATAAGGTGCTGTGTAGAGTGTATGTGTAATGTGTTCTCTCTCTCTCTCTCTCTCTCTCTCTCTCTCTCTCTCTCTCTCAAGCCATGTCTACCTACTTGTTCATCTTAAAGTCAGAAATGCCAGCAGCCATAACCAGCTTCATGACCTCAGAGGCTTCTGGGTAAATAATTTAGGTTGGACATACCAAGTTTCCAGGGTTAAGTAATTTATTTGATTTCACTAAAAGTTGATATACTTAATACTTTATACTAAACCTGATTTTTTTTCTGTCAAACATAGTCCCAACCTATAACATAACCTTCTAAAATCAGAATAAAATGGTTGATAAATAGAGTCACATTTACTCTGTTTCTCCATCTTT
>JAZGTI010019604.1:0-11008 GCA_036877585.1 Botia kubotai | reverse complement strand
TTGATTCTGATTGGTCAATTATGGCCTTCTGCTGTCACATATTTTGTGTACCCACCACTAAACAGTATAATTGACTGTTGTCCTGGGCAACTGCATTCCCACATTGCTGTGCTGGTGTCATGTCTCTTGAATTACAAATAGTGCCTGTTTTTTGCAGGTGGTTCTAGCACAACATTAATTGCAGACTCATTCTTTAAACAGCCCTGAGTGCGGGTGCAAAATTGCTTGAATTAAAAGCAGTCAGCATTCGTTCAAATATATTTGACACTCAAACCACCAAATTAAAGCTCATCTCTGCTTCATAACACACACGAGAGGGAGTTCTTCATTGCAGTCTCTCTCACAGCATGCATGCATATGGAACACTGAAACACGCTCTATCATGCCAGCTCCTGCAGGACAGAGCACTTGCTGGAGGTGGAGGGACAAAGGAGGAATTGAGAGGCGGCTAGCTAATGGTATGCTTTGTGACAACAGGAGGCGTTGGCTCTCCGAACCCCCCAGTGCCCTCACAGCAAACATTAGCATTGGCATCTGAGTACAGCATCAGATCGTGTGTCCGGCCCTGGCAGGGACAGAGAGGAGGTGAGGCAGGAGATAGCGCAGGGTCGGTACTGTTGTGACTCAGAATGGGGAACTGCTGTGGTTGTATACGGGACCCGGGTCATGAAACAGTTCTGGTCAGACCCAAGTTTGACTGGCTCAGGACAAACAGGGCCATCTTCGGGATAGACAGGTACACATCCTCATCCTCAGTACATTAAACCTCATGTATGAATAATGCTTCAGTTCCTTTATTTAGTGGTTTTAACTCTGCTGCATGTAAAAGCCACGTGTTCTATTGGGCGATCAGGTAGATTCTGCAGAAGCTTGTGCATGCTGCCTGTGTCATTATTCTGCTGTTAGGAAAGATAAACTGCAGCTTGGCGCTCCTGTTCGTTATTTAAAGATACAGTGTCTCATTTAGTTCGGTCTGTTTAACTGCTATAATTATAGTCTGTCCTACACCGTACAATATGTATTTGGGTATTCGGGTCATTTCAGAGCAGTGCATCAGGTCTAGACTTGTTTTGTCTTTTGTTTGTGTTTTTGTTCAGTCAACAGCTCAAACTGCCTATGTCTCCTGTGTCCTAACCTGTCTGTCAAGTGAATGGGTATCAGATGTCTTTCTGAAGCAGAAAACCTTTAAATCTACTCACACTGTAGTAGGCACGCTGTCACACAGACACCCTTAAATAAGATCTGTTACTCTAATCTCAGCTATCCCGTGATGTCCCAAACCTGTGAAAGGAAGAGCTCGCATGATCCACCCACTTTTAGATAAAGATGAAGCTTTGATGTTTTAACCTGGACCCTCCATCACTTTTAAATGTCACATCTTGTTTTTTAAGCTGGGTCCGTGACTGACTGTTAAAGGAAGTAATGAAGGTTAATAGTTTAATGCGAGGTTGTGATTGACTGGTTGAATATATCTATAACAGCTTGAAAAGTCTAGACTCTCGCTTTTTATCGCTTTGCATGCAGGCATTTTTCATGGCCATTATGTGAAGTTCATTTGCAGACAAACACACACGCGCTGTTGGAATACTGGATTCTGTGTTTTATATAACCTGCAGAAGAAAGTTTTTATGTTAACAAGCTTAGACTGTTTGATACATGCAGTACAGTGGTGGATTCACTGAAGCGTCACTTTTGTGTATTTTAGCATCATGTTCATTAACCGTTTGCAATCCAGTTTAACCAGATACTGTCTGTGCTGATAAAGAGCTAGGCCACGTGTATTTAAATTAAGCCAATTTTATTTTTTTCAATGCGGACACGCCTCCTTTTATGTGAACAATGTAATAAAGGCTTTTTATAGATAGGGCCTTCATTCACAAAAGTCTTGCTTTTTATCAGACAACATGTAACATGGGTCACAGTTACCATGGTTCTATTAGTGACTTTTTTGTGGTTCAAAATCATATAGGTTGTGTACATTCTGTTTAACTAACTTAACTATCTGGAACTTAACTGTTCCTGTAGCTCAACTGGTAGAGCATTTTGTTAGCAGCGCAAAGGTTGTGGGTTTGATTGCCAGGAAACACACACTGATCAAATGTATACGTTGATTGTCCTTTAAGTTGCTTTAGATAAAAGCGTCTTAAAATGTAATAATTAATAAATCTGCAATAAATCTGTCTTAATCCAGTCATTGATTATGGGTCTGCAGTTCTATGTATGTCCCTGGTCTAAATAAAAATTTAAGAGCTTTTTCTTTTTAATTGTTTCAATCAAAGTATAGTCAGCAGAGGTGCATTGCCGTATAGCTCTCTAATATAGATCTATGTCTAATACCGTTCATGAGCATTATTAGTTTGAAATAGTGTGGCTGAGACCTGCAGGCTGTGTTGTAGCAGAGTGTATTAATAGTGACATCCTGCTGAGATCTAGAGTAAGATATCTGGTTCATAGATGCTCTTGAGACAGAGGCAGTAATGATGTACAAATTACGTATTAGAACTTTTGTTCTACAACTCTGTTTGACGTTGTATGTGTGTTTATATAATAATCTCTAGCCTAAACTTTTCAGTTAAGACCTTTTCAAAGTACCAGAATAGTCAAGACAAGGTCATAACTGTGTTTGTGTGGATTTCTGTTCCTATACAGGGAGAGAAAGCAGGGGGTGGCAACATTTATAGGCCAAATCCTCACCCATCAGGAAAGACGTCCCCCTGACTTTGAGCGTGTGTGTACTGCAGACCGCTGCATGCTGCAGATAAGCTGCATGCACGTCACTAATCACACACACTCTTCAGCTGATAACATTGACACATTCAAATTCAAGCAGAGCCACGTGCGCAATCTTACATGTGTGGTTTACGTGTGCACTGCTTACAGAATAGCTGTGATACAGAGAGGAGGAATCCCTAAACAGTTTCACCATACACTCTCAATGCCATAGAAGAACCATTTTTGACTGTATGGTTCTTGTATGGACCTTTAACATCTATAGAACCTAGTTTTTTTGTTCTTTATATAAAAAGGTAAGACCAAAATTGTTATTAAACTTTGACTGAATGGTTCTTTGGCAAACCAGAAATGGTTCTTCTAGGACATTATTATTATGAACCTTTATTTTCAAAAGTGTATTTGTATGTGTATTTGTTTGTATGTGGCATTTTGCTGCAAAAAACTCTTATTCACTGACCACCTCCAATCCAGTGTCATCTAAATATGCTGATATAGCACTGTGCCCTGACCATTTTAATTAAACAATAAGTTTTTCAAAATTGACTAAAAATCTTCCTTTAGGTCAATCAGCTCAAGCGTGAGGGAGGTTTGCCATCAATAATGTTAATGGCAATGTTTCTTGTCATTGATTGTTTGTCAAACCTGGTGGGAGTTGAATGATCATGTGAGTTGATTGACTGTTTTCATTGTTTTTTTTGGGAGGAGTTATACCCCAAACAGACAAATCCTGCATGTTTGTTTGTGTTCTTCACTATATACAATTTTGGAACACCATGTGGGTGTATAATTAAAGATTATTTGTAAAAGCAAAGACAAAGCAGAAATTAATTTTGGTTCTTTAATGTGTTCTTTTGTGCTGAGTGACCAAAACCATTACAAGCATATCTGGGACAGACTGTAATACACTTTCCTGCAATATTCATCTTCTATTTTAATCTCTGCGTTGTGGAGCCAAAGAGTTACTGTACTGCCACTACATCATTCACATAAATTTAACCAATCACCACCTCAGGGAAGACTGAAATGAAAGCAGTCCCTAATGCCAGCATGGAGCTCAGAATGACTGAAATGAATTATAATACCCCTCATAGTTTCTTAACTGATGTAGTTCTTTCATAATTGAAAGGTTATCTATTCCTTGAATTAAAACCTTTGAAAAGAAACCAGCTTGACTGCATGCCAGGCTTTGTAGTGATGCTCTTTGACTTTATTTTGTTAGTTACCTTGCAGGATCTATGGCAGTATGACCAAAAGTACAGTATGATAATAAAGAGCCTTGCTATTTTAATGCTTTTGTGATGGTGTTAAGACACAGTGGCTGTGCACATAACCTAAGGGAACTGCCTTTTGAATAAACAGTGGCTTATTCAGTCTATGGTTTAACAGACAGCGTTTGTCCATGAAGTTACCTCCTGGTTCCTACTTAGATCAATTTGAAGTATGCTATAATCATAACCAAACAAATATTTCATGGCAAATTGTAAAACTTGTTTATGAAAAAATTAGATGGTTAAAAATCTGGCATTTATGCCTGTTTTAGTTATTTTAGTCATTTCAAATGGCAGACCTCAAATGCCGAAATAAACACACAGGATTGTGGCAAATCATGGGCAGTGAAAGATACATTAAACAGATAAAGAAAGTTTAGCTATCATCACGCTTGACTTTACTTTCGGAATGCTGGAAATTTTCTGAGCAGATACAAGCGCACCTGTAGCTTTTATTTAAATAATTAATTACTTATTTTTCCAGGTCTTTCCCTCCTTTTCTGTCACTCAGGAGATATTTGTACATGTTTCCTTCCTGTGCCCGGTGTATGCCTCTACACCACTGCACATCCTGCCAGTGAGAGAGGCAGGCAGAGATTTAAAAAAGCAGATTCAGTCTCTCCACCCCTCCCTTCATCTCTGAGAGTGTGTGCAGTGGTACGTCACAGCAGAAGACTGGTGTGTGTATGTGCGCAGGCTGGTTACTGCATGAGCCGGTGGGGAATCAGGAGCGTCGATGACAGGAGACTCCACACAGATAACCGCAAAACCACCATGTTTACGCCTTTCCGGAACCCTCTTGTTTTTCCTGTTCTGTGTTTTGGTCGCTGTGGAGCTCTGACACCTCTGTAGTGCTCTACTGTCTGCTGAGAGATGGATGAGATTTAGAAAACTGGAACTATTGCGTTAGTCTCTAGCGTGGTTCCTCTCTGGGTTCTTTCCTTTTACTCTTCGTCTGTCTTTCGATTTCTCTCTGCTGTTAAAATGAAAGCAAAAGAACAGGACTTTCTCTAAGTGTCAGTCATCCAATCGTTTAGCTTGACGTTCATTACCTGGAGCTGTTTTGGATTAAACAGGAAGCCATGTGGAACCAGTCAGAATATTCCAACCACTATCAACCTCAGCCTGCTCACCCCTTTTACCATGTACCCTACAGGTGGGTGGGTCTTCCTCTACCTCTTGATGCTAGACTGCAGCCGTTGAAGTGTTTGCATACCGATTAAGAGGATCTGTGCCGCTGGAATGGCGGTTAGCAAACTTGGCATTGTTTTCAAACGTTGTATTAGTGTTATTGAAATGTTCTTTATTGATTTTCGTCTGTCATCTTTCATCTGTCATGAGAAATGTCGACAGAATGCTGGCAAGGGTTTGTTTCAGGCCGGACCTGCCTGATTGTAGACGCTGAAACACTTTGGCAGGTTTTTGTTGTATAATACTAGATTAAATATAAACCATGTGCATCTGCGACAGGGATTACTTTGAGAGGAGAATGAATTAACTGCTTGATGCGATTGTAGAAATCCAACAGGTCCTGTTAAACTGGTATGTTGAGTGAGTTCTGCGGAAATGAACACCTGTCGCCAAGAAGGTGTCATGAATACTTCACTTAGTTCTGACTTTCTTGCTGACTTGCCTGTCTTTCTTTCTGTGGAGGTGTAAAATACACAACAGTCTTTCAGCATACCTGCACAATTCATAGTCTTCCTGACTGGAGGTTTTGTATTCCTTGAATACCCGCAGCAGCAGCATTCCAGCCTCAGAGCCAAATACTTCCCCAAGTACATTAACTCTTCTTTAGAACTCATTGTCAGTCTTTCCAAATAGCTTAAAAAGGAGGATCGGTCTCTCATTATTTGCTAATTGCACACAGGCTTTTCACTTTAAATCATTTGTCATGATTCAATAGAAATGCTACTTTCTGTCTTGAGTTTATTTTCAGTTTTGTTCCAGAGACACAGCAGGGGTTGTTTCATTACGATCCATGTTGTTTTCATTTGCATTGTGATAATTATACCAAACCCATCATTGTGGGCTGCTCCTATAATAACGAATGTTTTTGCCTCTACCTGTCTTTGCGTTTACCTTGGCCTTCACTCCTAGCACAGTAACTGTAATTACAGTACATTTAGCAGAAGAAAATAACTTACTTAACTTTTCAGGTTCCAGTTCAGCCTTGTATGAACAGGCCTGCCTCACAAACGCTGTTTAACCAGCTGATGGCTGTGAAGCAGAAGCTGTGCTTTTTGAAACGTTCTCTTTAGGATATCAGCTTGAATTCAGTTTCAGAATGTACTTGAAAAGCTTATGCTAAAAACATTGAAGCCTAAAGTGTTGAATGACTTCTTATTTAACAGCAGGTTATCCTAATGGACTATAGACACAACACTGGTATTGTGATTCCCTGTTGTTTACTGCCTGATAAAATCAGAATCGTAATGGACTGCTGTGTTAAGCCGTGCTTTGAAGACATTTCACAGTCACATTGACCTCTGCACCTAGAATGATTGGGAATAAAGTTCATTACATGGTTGTTTCCCATGACGTGCATTATTCATAATAATGTCAATTTTTTAATTGACTTCTGGCTTCAGAACTAGAGGGAGATTGACCACTTAGTCAAGCTACATGCCATTTTACATGCCATTAACTGATCTGGATTAAACATAAAGCAGTGTTTTAATTTGCTCCATATATGGTTAAACTGTCTGTACAGGGTCAGCATAATAAGCACTAGTGATCTGTTTTTAGTTTCACCATGATGACTTTGTGTTTGTTAGGGCTTCACTGTGCAAGTGAAAGTTCTAGAAGCAGGTGTTACACCATCTTTAAGGACCATTCACACCAAGAACGATAACTATATCGATAACTATGTTAGCATCCACACACCACACGGACAATAACATTGTTTATTGTAAGCTTGTACGTTGTAGTAAATGCACAAGCCCTTTAAATTCATATGGATTTGATTGACTGTCAATGTTTAATCATTCATCAGCTGGAAAACAATCCTCCAACATGTGATTGACTGCAATTGTGAGTAATTTCCATTATTCCTTATGTGGCGTGCTGGAATTCTTCATTCTGATTGGTCCATTGTGGCAGTCTGTGGTAAAATAATTGTGTATACCGACTGCTAAACTGTATAATTGGTCTTCTCACGTAATAATCTGTATAATCTTCTCACGTAATTAAATAAAAACAGTGATATATGTCATGTACATTTATTTGCTTACTTAGTAAGTAGCTATGTACAGTTAGCTAGATAATGTGGTGATACAGGATCTCATGGCTAAGATCTCCTTGTCTGGGTTTATTTTGCAATATTTTGTTTGCTGAGTATCTTTATTTTGTGCTCAAATATAAGACATGACTAACATTTTTTTTACACCTTTGTAATTCTTTACACACATGTAAGATGAGTAGTATTTGTTTTTGCATGCATGGTTACCTGTGTTAATATTGACCTAATTTATGGCTTTCTTTAAATAAACCAAGCAAGCCTGCATTTGCCAATGCACCATGAACCAATGCATGTTCAGCATGCATGCACCATGCATGTTCATTGTATGGAAAAGCACAGTTTCTGTTATTACTGTGACTATTGGCTCACACAGCAGGGGTGAGTGAAACAGCAGATTGTCTAGATTTAAATCCTGATTCATCTTGCTGTGTCTGTCTGTTGAGAGCTTGCCCAGTCTGCCCTCAATCATGTGACATATGTCTTGTTGATAGATCATCATATGATAACTTACCCTGTACCTGTGCGGCATGGCCAACAATGGAGGAAGCAGGTGAATGGTGTAGTTACAGCATCCACCAGCAGGGGCTGGCTGGGCCTAACCAGAAAAACACTGATCCTCCAATCAATGTTATCTGTTTCTTATGGCAGAAAAACGTCTTTAACAGTCACTCAATTTATTTTTAACACACAATATTCAGATATGCAATCCTTTTTATATGCAGTGTAAAATCAGCACTGATTATAAATGCAGCTTTCCATAAAAAAAACATTGGTGGCCCATCTGCTTCTTGTGCCTCTGCACGAGCCAATCACGTTCCAGCATGAGTCCCAGAGACGCCACTCTGAGAGTTCACTAGCCCAAAAGGGGGCTAAAAAAAGTCCCACGCTCATCTGCGCTGGATGCTGGCTTGTTATTTACGCATTGACGCGGCTTGCGTGATTTATCTGCCGCTGTCAGAAGATTGAGAGGATCAGGGGGATGATCCAGATGTGTGATTTGTCAAAGCTTCTGAGACTCACTCCTGTCTCTCTCTTTGTGATGCGTGGACATCCAGCCAATGAACTGTAACATTGTGAATTCTGCCTGGACAATACAAATTACAGCTGATTGAACAAAATGTGGATCAACTGTTTTCAGAGCTGCCTGGGACTAAACCACACGAGGTATGTTTGATTTACTCTATAGGTCAAAAGGCTCCAGTGGTGAGCTCTTATGTTTATAATGTCTGTAGATAGATATCCATTAGCCTTTGTGTTCACCACAGCAGCAGTTACTTTTCTGGTGTAGTATGCAGGAAGTACGCAGATTCTGTATACTGATTGTATACAGATATTTTCTTAGTACACTGCTACTTTTCAATAGAGTACTAAATAGCGTAGTTATGGCATCTACCAGCAGGGGCTAACTGGGCTATGCTAACCAGCCAAACCCTGACTCCTTGGATGTGAACTTTAGCAGTGATGTCATACATCACATGACCAAAGAGCAGGAGTTTTGCCACAAATGCCCCACACGAATCATGTGTTTAGTCTTTGTATGACATGCATTTCATGCAAATAAGTTTAAAATGCTAACTCATTAAGTGTTTGATGTGTTGGTGATCAGCACCATCTGACATCATTCTGGAAATCTCTCACGTCGTTCTCTAAACAGCCCGGTTGACATTTAAATGTCGCCATTCAAGGAGGGACTCGGGCTGCAGCTTGCTTTTTGCTTACATGCCCTGCCTGTCACACAGTGTGTGTGTGAGGCTTTATTAATTCATGCCAGCCCTTTATGAAAGTCTCTCGACGCGACTGAAGAATGTTTCTGTCTTTAAGTGGGAGAGCCATTGAGATTTGTCTTAGCTTTGTGTAACAATACAGAACCAGTTGAAGAGGAATCATGGCCAGTAGCAATCAAATCCCTGTTTAAATGAATCTGAATCGCTAAAGATTGACACTGATGTGAATCTGCGCAGAGTAATGGAATGAGCATCATCTGTCTTTGTAGAGTGACAGATTTCTAAAAATAACATCGGAGTACGTTTCTGTGTTTGTGCATATTTGTGCGTGAATGTGTGTGTGTTCGGCCCCTCTGTGTGATTCAGCACCAGGTGTTTTTGGTTCAGGGGCTGATACAATATATTTGTCTTTCTGCCGCCTGCAAGAACATGGACGAGGCACCTACTTTAATCGCCTAGCTACAAATGTAATTCCCAAGAGAAGATATAAACAGACTTTGTTTACTTGTGTACAAAGTGATCCTCACTGCGAGGAGGGCAGAGGATTTGCATGAAAACACAGGGAAAATGGAGGGGGAGAGATCATCGTAAATGTCTTGAATAATTTTCAGATGTCATTGTGGGTGGTGGACATTCCAAAGTCTGAATATTTGAGAATAATGTTGCTTTTATCTTGTTTCATATTCCATAACAACATACAAACCAACAGTCTGGAAGATTATGTGCTGGGCATTCTTGATCTGGTGGAAATTGATGGGGCATCCGGCGGGGGAGCTGCTGAGTTAATGGTCTGGTTTCCATGGGTTTTGCTAGATCCGATTAGATCCATTTTGCAGAGTGGGACGGAATTTCTAATTTGTAGGCTGGTACAGGCAGTTTGAGAATACTTGTTTTTTTAGCTCTTTTTAATTATAAAACAATTGAATTTTCAGTTCCCTGGCAAGTGTGGTACGTTTCAGTTTTATTCCTTAGAGTGTTAGATTCAATTAAGCAGTTGAAAAATATGCAAAAATTCACAGGACCAGAGCCTGAATAGTAGGCGGGTTTGGAACTAAATCTGTGTGAACGGACGGGTCCTGCACAGACCTCAATGCAAAAATAGTTGTTGTTAGGAGAACAGTCAGATATCTCAAGCATGTATGTGGTTTTAAAAGAGAAAAAGATCTGACCAATACCTGCCCTATCCATTGGTCTGCACAGTGTTTAGATCATTTCATTTATTATTATTACTATCTGATCTGTGTTAGATGCCCAGTTTATTTGTTACTGAGATGGAGTTGAACAGAATTAGTAATATAGCATACATGCTTTTATGTATTCAAACGACAAACGCTGTAGCTCCCATTTATGCCTTGTGGTCAATGAGAAACAAATAAAAGGCCAGGAATGAGCCTTTCGTTTTGACCTATGACCTCATTATTTTTCCAACAAAAGTTAACGAATGACCTTCATTCTCAAAGTAGCCAAAATTTTTATTTTTGTGTAGCTAAATTTAGGTGACTTCATGAGTCACTATGTACACACAAACACTTAATAAACAGGGACATTAGAATACCACAAATCGTTGGGTTACCACAAATCTGTGTGTGTGTGTGTGTGTGTGTGTGTGTGTATGTATGTGGTGGTGTGTGTGTGGGGGGGTACATAAGTGTGGTGACTCATACTCATACAAGAGCAGAGATTGAATCAAGTGGGAACAATAGATAATGGCAGAACAAATGGTCAGATAGAAAGGCTCAGATCAAAGAGGCGTATTACCTATTTCCTGCTTCTTTTACCTCCTGTGCACCAGAACGGCAGTACTGTGATCCATCTCATATCCTTCTCAATGACAAAACATCTCCACTAACAGAGAGGAAAAACCACACTGCTGGTCCTCAGGCAGCTGGAGACTATTTTAAGATGAGATCCATGTTTGGGCTCGGTGGACCTCCGCCTCTGCTTTTTCTTCAGACATCAAGTATCAGTTTTATGCAACTTAACGGGTTCAATAAAGCCCTGAGGAACATGAAAAGACTCATAGCAGCAGAACTTGATGTAAA
>JAZGTI010019603.1:0-11008 GCA_036877585.1 Botia kubotai | reverse complement strand
CTCACAGGTGTAAGATCCATCCTCTGGAACTAGATGGGAATTGTATCGTTGGATAGGAAGGATTTCCTGCATATTTTCCACTTTACTGGTGTCATCGCCTTTAGACTTCAGGAAAAGTCCAAAACCAATATCAGCCCCTTCACTCACAAACTGCCATCTGGGTTACGAAACAACACAGACTGACAACTCAAATTCTGACTGATAATCTGGATTTTGCCTCATAAAACAATAAAAAAAACTTGCATACTGCATACTGCAATCTCTGCATACTACATACTAAATACTGCAGTCAGATCGAATAATGATTAAATAAGTGAGGATGGCACACTAAAAGTGGAGCTCACTGCACTGTTGGATACGCATGCAGTGGACTCTGGTTGTATACTTCACATGTTGGTAAACGTACAGGGTTGTCTGGCCAGTCTGCGCATGCAGAACATTCACATCTGTACGCCATCTGGAACAACTGTGTCTTACCGTAATAAGCAGTTTGGCAAGAGCACTTCGTACTCCAGCTGGTAGGAGGAGCCACGGCTGACAGTGGCGCTCTGATCATACTTCACTTTTATAGAGTCGCGCAGGTAATACGATTTCGGCACCACGCCACCGTAACTTAACTGGGGGGCAGATGACAGATGAGAAAGAGCAACAAAACAATGAGGTTCTTAATGAGTCAGTCTTCCGCTCACCATGGTCTTACAGTAAGGGTTTCCATCTGGATCAGTTCTGGAGCCTCCATAAGCTACAGGTAACTGATCGGCATCAATGTAGTTCCTCAGCACCTCCTTCCAGTTAGCTATAGATGAGAGATTGGACAGATTTTACACTGTGCACTGGGCCTCGTGTAAATGATCGCGACGGAAGCAGTTGAGCGCAACACAAAGACACATCAAGATTATTTACCACCCAGAACGATGATCTTCTGTCTGGTCTCTTCACGTAGGAAGTGTTTCAGCAAGTTGTACGCGATAGGAAAGAGTTTAGGGGCTGTAAAAAACGAGCAGATTTGTTACCAGATGAGATGTTTTGTCTGTTTTATTGCTAATGTTAACATGACGGTCATTTATCCTTCATAATATGATGCTTTTCAGAGTGATCTTTTCACCGACCTTTGATTAGAAAGAGTCTTTTAAGGCTTTCTGGATAATTCTCTTCAAACATGGTCAGAACCTGCAGAGGAGAAATTGCAAAAAAAAAGCAAAAATTATGTTACACTACGCTGGTGCTCTTGTTTTACTGTACTGCAAAATAGATTTGTTTATAAATGCTTATAATCTAAACAATGATTATAAAAATCTATAATGACGCATTGCGACGTTTCAGATTGTTTTAATTGGTGGTTGCAATAATCGCACAATAACTTCCGGGCCTCAGATCCACCCAGCGAACTCTCGTCGGTATCTTACCTCGCCGTACATCTCAACAGCCGGTTTCCACAGATGTTTCATGGCGAGTCCCTCACAGTCATAAATGATGGTGATCGCTTCGATATACTTGCCGAGCTGAAGCATGAAAAACAAGCCATAATCATAACAGTACAGTACATCACAGCAGACAGACAGAGAACAAACGCTACCCAGCTTATGTCATGACATATAACAAAAAATGACATTAGAAAACCAAATCTGTGTTTTTATCATAAAATGCATTCTCAGTCATTTGACCTTTGACCTATCGGACACGGAATACCTTTTCGGATTGCTTCGTGCACTCTTGCCGCAGAAACTCGGCATGCCTGACTTTGGTTTTAAGACAGTCTTGTTTGCTAGCCGACAGCAAAAGGCCTTTTGGGTCAAGAGGGCCGATGATGTCATACCAAATGGGACTCCCTTCGCGATCGTACCCACACAATCCACCAGACAAGTACCGCTCGATGACCTAAATGACAGACAACAGTATCTTTTCATTAACACAGAGGAGCTGATTATGAGTGTACATGCTTTTGTTTAAAATAATGTAGTTCAACTCCTCTGATGTACCTCTGGCGGACTCCAGTCATGAAGAATTTTGTCAACTTTCAAATGCGTTCGAAACTCCAGGTTCTGAAATTTAAATGCGTTGTTGTTTTCATCAGTGCGCCTTTAACATCAATAGATCTTTTAATAACAGAAACAAAATGGACGTGTTTTAAGTGGATTTTAAATATGCATGAAGCCAAGCTGTGATTTTACCTTTCTAATCATAGCTTCAGCTTTTGGGACATTAAAGCTTCTGGCTGTGAAAGAACACAACACAAAACACTTAGTATCAACTAAAAATAGCTTCAGAACGTGCCAGAAAGTAAATAGGATGTTGTTTAATGGCGTCGTTCTGAGGGAGAAAGCAAATAATTTTGCAAGAGTCAGAAACACAACTGAAGGCAGCGATACATAATCATTCATGAATTTACAAGAATGTCACCTTGAACTACGTCTCAAAAAACAACGTTTGGTTTGGGGACGTTCTCGAACGAATATCGATTTCTAGATAAAGTGGTTGAGATAAAGCAACTGAAACGCAGAACTCAGGTTGAAGCTCTCTGAAACAAAACTCATTTATCGTTCTTTAATATCTGTAAATAAAATTAACGGTAAGATATATATATTATATTATAATGACATTAGAATCTTGTTATTCTACATAAAACACGGGGGCTGTGTGTCACTTTTCAAGCTATTGAGAATTCATTACTGTGAATTTGGTAGCGTGCAGACACATGCATGATGGTTAAAACTGCAGCTTTTAAACATGACTTTCAGCTACCATAACAATCAGATTACCGATCAATCATCAGTAATGATTCATTACACTTAATAAATAAAAGTAATTCATTAAATAATAACATTTAAAACATGTGTGAAAAATGGGCTGGCTGGCCCAAGGGATGTTTTCAATCTATTGAAACTGACAGGTGCATTAAATGTGATTTGTAAATAAAGGTTTTCTTTGTGTAATGTATAATTTTTGGTATAAGCAGAGTCCAGCAGAATTAGCCAAACTTTTAGCCAAAAGTTCATTGATCACTATACGTGTTTCCTTGCATACTTTATTACCAGAATTTGATATTCACTCACTCACCTCGTAGCCAGCGGAGCAGGTAATGGTCACTCTGATTGGGCAATTGGTCTAAAACATCTTCTAATCTCTCCCGAAACTAACCAAAGAAATGACATTTAAATACGACAACATGTTTTGACAATAATAATGTTAACTGTGAGGTATGTTGCCATATATTACAAAAAAATAATTTAATAATATTAAATGTTACACTTTGGATGGTGTCCAAACAGGATGTTTTATTTAAATATATTTGTATAAACAAATATAGCCTCAAAATCAAGCACTTTTTTTGCATGCACTTGCCTGTGTCAAAGTCTCGGCTTGTTTCGGACTGAGATCCCCTACTCGACCGCTCATGTTTGTAATGGGCTCTAGCAGTTCAGCGCACCTGTTATTTATAGACGGCCACGAGAGGGGCGCGCACGCGCACACTGTAAAGTTGTTCTTAAGTTGTCAGTGAAGCGTTTTGAAAACGTTACAGAATTTTTTAAAAATACGTATATTACGAATAACGTTGTTATAATCAGACAATAACGTTAATACAACATCCAAAAAAACTGGACGTTATAAACGTTCCTAGAACAATCATTTTCAACGTTTTTGTCACTTAATGGAAACGTTAGGGAAACGTTCTTACAATCTGACATTTATTTTCGGTTGGGTTACAGAAATAAAAGCAATAAATAAGTAAATAGTGATAATATCAAAAAACAGCAAAAAAACAAGTAAACAAACGAAAACAAAAAAACATTTAAAAACATTTTACATCTAAGGGAGACGTTGGGATTTATGCAGCCAAGTCTGACTACTAACTACTTTACTAACCACTTGATACTAACTTATTTGTATTCCAGACTATTCACACTAACCATCATTACATTTTTCGTTAAAATGATAAGCTAATTTATCACATTTTACAGTTAAAACATGCCGTTAACTAGCTAGTTGTCAGTCAACCAAAGATAGATTTGTGCTTTTCGCTCAGCCTGTTTGTCACTTTTCACTGTTTTTCACTGTACTGTTTTAATTGTTATTGCATTTACATTGACAGGATTTATTGTATTTAAATTGTTTTGACGAAGTTTTTCCACAGTTCATTTAATCTCTTTCAGCGCACGTGTATCTCATAAAGACAGTTGTTTGAAAAGAACAGCAATACAAAACATGCTTTCATGGCAAAATCTTGACCTGTATATTTACATATGCGGGTTTTTTTTACAACGCGTTTCAGCTACACATTTTTAATCGGTACGTTTCCTGGTTATTGAACCCACTACCTGTGTTGCTAATCCAATGCTCTACCAGCTGAGCTACAGGAACCCTCATTACTGTTAGAAGGTGTGCTTAAGATGTTGCCAATTTTATTAATTGCTTTTGTTTAATCTTTATCATCAGCCACCAACTCTAGTTCCAGGAGGAGATCTGGTCAAAGTTCAAAGGGCCGTCTGCATGTTGAGCAACACGACAGCCATCGCTGAGGCCCGGGCCCGCCTGGAACGCAAGTTCGATCTGATGTACGCAAAGACAGCGTTTGTACACTGGTACGTCGGAGAAGGTACGGAGGAGGGTGAGTTTGGCGAGGCCTCGGCTGCTCTCGAGAAAGATTATGAAGAGGTGTCAGTGGATTCTCTCGAGGGAGA
The DNA here is from genome assembly GCA_036877585.1 of Botia kubotai. Taxonomy (NCBI): domain Eukaryota; kingdom Metazoa; phylum Chordata; class Actinopteri; order Cypriniformes; family Botiidae; genus Botia; species Botia kubotai. The sequence goes on along the minus strand of JAZGTI010019603.1, from coordinate 6,329 downwards.
AGAATAAACACAGGTTCTGAATATAGCAATAAATGCTTTTATTAGTTTTTAGGCGTTTGTTAATATGCATTAAAAAAAAGTCTAGCCAACAACAGCCACTAATCAAACAGCTACAATTTACAATAGTTTACAGAAGGAGTGTTACAGGAAAGCACACTATAGGTTTAACAGTTTAAGAGTTCGTTTAAGAGTTTGCACCAGTAATCTTCAGAGGAAACAGTAGAATGTGGATGGCTTTGAAGATTTCTCAAAGCACAGTGTGATTCAATCCGCATTAAACGTCACTTGTTCGTTCTGTTGTAAGGCACATCTGATTTTGAACCCTTACTTACATCAGCATAAGTGACTTCTGGACTCTAACCGCAGACTTGCATAATTACATCCATCTTATAAAACACGCACAAGAATTGTCACAGGCCAGCATGACAACAGCTTCAGTTTTTTACAAGTACCTGCACTTCTGCCAAGGCAGAAAGACAAAATAGATTCCTTTACACGTTGTAAACAGCGGCGTCCTGATTATTTCAATCTTATAGTATTTAATAGTCGTTTTTCTGTGGCAAAGATAAAGAGAATTCAACAGTTTGCTGATTAATAGTGAGAAAAGTCGATCATAACAGACCTTCTGTCAATGCCACAGGTGTCATATTAAAACGTGTGACATTTAAAACAACATTAATGATGGTTAAAGTTCAACAAACGTACTTCAGATCCACAGACACTGGTGGAACTGGTGGAGTGTTCATGGAAAAGCTGGAGGGTGTCTTTGGTTGTTGGTCACTTTTAACGCAGAAATCCATGTCAGTATCATCTCGTTATCATAATGACAACATGAAGGTTTCCACACAAATGCAGAAGTACATCGGAAACTCTCAGTCTTACATGTGCATACGAACCATTTTCTAGTTTTTAATCACAAGGTACGGCAGGTCACGTGTAATACACATGAACGGTCACATGTACACAGAATTTGTAACCCCCCGTTTCTTATAAGTCATGTACGTTACCGTTCTCTGGTAAAATCTTCATGATCTGAAGCTGATATTAAAGTAAAACAGTTTTTTTATGTTATGCAACTAAATGGCAAAATTAATATTACATTGTTAACTAGTAAACAGACCCAGACAGAATCCGCAGACCACCATTTTTATATCTGTTTTGGAAAGGAATAACACTATAATCTTACTGGCAGCTGATGACATAACCAAATGAACCAAAATATTTAATTAGCAAAAAACTAATTAACTAATGGAGTTAACGTGTAGAACTTTGAGATAATGGACTTTCCAATCTGTGGAAACCTGAAGCTTTGTTTCAGAGTTTTGCTGCTGCAGATTCTATGTGGACTTGCAAAGCGGTCAGGAACTCAAATCTGTGTAAGGTCAAAGTGCATTTAAAGAAAAAAACATTTCACATTCTAGTGGAAGGGTTTAAGCTAAAACAGTCATTGCATTATAAAACCAGCCTGCGGAGGAAGACCTGCAGCAGGACCTTGAGGAACAGCCTGTGGGTATGGACAGGAATATGAAGGTACCATGTTTGGCAGCGGCATGTAGGGATTGCGAGCATCTGGGTAGGACGATGATGGAAGCTGACCTGATGGTTGAGATGCAGGTGTGGGTCTTACATGGGCTGGAGAACCATTAGCGAGCCTTTGGAAGGGGGAGTTAGGGGCTTCCTGAGGTTGTGAAGGATCATTTGAGGAACTCTGAGGAAGCTGAACACCCTTGAGCACCATCTCGCGTAGCTTATCGATCTTCACGCGCCTCAGGTGAGCCAGCTTCCTCTTGCTCTGGTACTCATCAATGAAGCCATCCAGAGACAAGGTTCCGTCCAGAAATGAATCAGCCATGTTCTATAAAACACACAGAAGACTCTTGTTTCAGCAGATATTTAAATAAAGTTTGTTCAAGTCAACGCACAGTATGGATAAACTTTAAACTGACGGTTTAAACACAAATATTACCTCCGTTTCTTCTTCAATTTTTGCTCCCTCTGTTTGCAGAAGAGCCAGCAATGTGTCTAATGAACTGCTTCCTGGAACAGATTCAATTTACAACACGATTAAAACTAAAATAATTTAAATATTCATGTCAGTTTAAAAACAGCTACGGTAAAAAAAATTAAGACTTTTAATTTAGCCATTTAACTAAACTAGACCACATTCAAACGAACCCGTCATACAGGTGACAGCTGAAATCTGAGACTCCGCTATAAGCATTTGCATCATGTATTGCTTTTACGAAAACAAGGCCATCGCATATTGTCCCTCATGGTAACCGAAGAGGTCCATATGGACCACAGGCATAAAAATGTACAGCGCTCACAGCATTGTTGATCAACTCGATGTGCTTTCTAGCAGCATGAGTGTAGAATTTCTCTGCCATTTCAGCTTTGTAGAGTCATTCATGCAGTCTTTTGTAACTAAGTAACTCTAATCTATTTACTGTACCCTATTTACCAAGACAACACAATTACTTTCCAAATTCTCGCTCGGTTTATACTTCAAAGTAAGTTTCTCCTGCTTTGTAAGTAAGTAAGTAATGTACAAAGAACACTGTACAAACAGTGTACACTGTGAAACACTTTCAGCACAGACGTTTAAATGTAGATATGATCTGATCACATGATCACCGTCTACTGTAGACAGTGTAGCTTAACACACCAGCAAATCAATTCAATGAAAAGAAAACACTGTGACCGAACAGGTTTACCAGGATGTTAATATTTGATGTGTTATGTCATAAAGGGATGATGGAGAGGTTTGGATAAAACTTGGAATATTCTAATAATAATAATCTAATTTAGTTAATAGTCTGAACGTACAAACAGAAAGATCTACAGTGGTTTGAAAGAACTCACCCAGCGTTGACTTGCGCAGTTGGTAGGCCTCATGCAGCTCCTGTAAGCAACAGTACCGTTTGGTCAACTGAATCTTCTGCAGGTCCAGGTCAGGCTGCAGGCTGAGGTTCTGCTCCGCCAGACTGCGATTGCTGGCGATCGTCAGCTCTTTATTCTGCTGCATTTCCTGCATCTGTGACAAAAACACACGTGTCAAAAGAATGACATTAGCACGCACGTTTTTATGACAACTGACTTATTCTAACCAAATAAAGGTAACTATATAAATACAAAGATCTAATATAAACTTTTAAAAGCTATTTTGTTTTGATTCCACACAACAATTGTGTAACATGATCTTTTTAAAGCATATTTTTAAAAGGACAACAATTTAAACAACACTTTATTGTTTACTCATTAGATTAAACTTATTACCTAATTTTTTCGCACAACAGGAAGGTAAACCAATGGCTTCCTAATAAATTGCAGTTTTTATAATGAATACAAGTCATATTAAAGGAATATCAGCGCCGTTTCATTTTGCTAATGGCTGAACAAATGCCGGATTTATGTCAGCGAGTACAGAAAAGATTTGCATGTTTACAGCACCTGTCAGTTTACCAGTCTCATCTTTAGCCGTACAGACATTTTGTTTTTATTTCGTGAGAGCAGAAAACTGTTTTGAGTCTGTTGTACAGCACTTCCCTGTTTCTGCCAGCTTCCCATGAACACTCTCTAACACATCAACGGCGCAATAAAGCCACAAGGTTTACCAACAGCACGACACAATAACTAAAAACACGAGGGTGTCGAGTCCAAACCGCTGTCATTTACTGTATTTACTGTCCATAGTGGGAAGGAAATGATGATCATAAATCAGAATAAATCCGCCTGTATTCGGCAGACGCGGGATCGAGTCCTACCTCGTCCGTTTCTCCCACGATCTGACGCAGCTTGTCATCGTTGTCCAGCAGTTCGTTGAGCTGTGTGGTGGAATAAGACTGAAATCGGCTCTCAAAAGCGGACATCCTCTCGCTCGGCTTTTGTTATTGTGCTCCGTCTGCGCCGCGGGGAAGCCTCTTGTGTCGCTCCTCCACCGGAAGTCGAGTAACTCCCGTCAAATCAGCGTCTCTCAATGGGCGTGACGTCACGCGGGCGGACGTACGCGCGACGTCAAGAGACCATTCATGGGTTAAAGCTCGTTATTTGTAGCGACGCTATATTTATATAACGTCGAACGTCAAGCTTACGTTCACAACAATGATTTGTTGTTTATATTATAGATTATTGTGCGTATGTTTTAAGTAAATTCAATAATGTCATTGCATTTTAATGTTGGTACTGTACATTTAAGGTTTCTACTAGGTTTTCTATTGTTTCCAACTTTTTCCATGCCAACCATATTTTCTTCCCAAACGAAGTTGCTGCAGTTAATGTTTCTACTGTACAAATCATCATAATAAGTTACGTTTTATTTGTGGTGTTTTAGTAACTATTATTTTAATGAGAACTATGATGATCTGAAAAAACTGATATGAGAGTACATGCGTGATATTCAGCTCACTTTTAATCTTTATTTGAACAACACTAATGAACAGAATATAAATGAAACGGTCTGTGCAAACCGAACCAAGGACCGTTTTAACACTGTCAAAAAATTGAAATTAAATTAATATTTTGACATTTTTGAATGACTCTTGTCTGATTTTGAAAAGAAAAGACTACAATCCACTGGACCATTTTAAAATTGAAATTCAATACAACAGATTCGTTCAAATGAATTGTAATACCTAAATACAGTTTTTTCTAGCTACAATCCAACAATTCATTCACGATTATCTTACTAGATTCTATGAAATGCATATCGAATATCATACAGTGCAAATACATATACAATATGATAATGAAATCATAAACTCAATCATAAACAGTTTGATCCTCTTTTGGCTTCTTTCCTGATGTTCTCTTCGTTTCCAAAATATCCGCAGCAGTTTGAAGCATGTCTAAATCTGAATATACACGTGTGGGTCTCCTGTGCTAATCTAAGACACAGCAAACGCTCTGTGAGCTCGGCAGCACACAAGCCAAACTGGCAGCAGCTCTGTGGAAGCTTTGAGGCTCTTGAGAGAGATCCAGGGTTCGAATGACTCACGCACAACGTGGTCGATGTGGGTTTGGAAATATGCGTCACTTGTTGCGTTGGCGATATAAATATCATACATCTGTGTGTTGCATGTTTGCTGTAAAACCGCCAGGGATGTGCGTGCGTGTGTGAGTCTTGTGAGATTATATTTCATCAGAAGTGAGAGGACGGACAGTTTGGGTGTGAGGGACGAGGAGGCGGAGCGTCAGGTTGCTGTGAGGGTCGTGAACTTCATCCAGGTGAGGATCTTCACGCCCGCAGGAAAAACGAAGACAGGAGACTTCTACCCGACACAAACATTAAAGGAGGAACAGAAAGACAAGTGGAGTTATGAGTATGAAGTTTGTTTATGAGCAAACCTTCGGTTCAAAGGGTTATACACAAACACATGTACACGAGGATGGGGCAATAATTCTACTCACAGTCACAGGTTGAGGGATCTGAGTCGGGTGGGTTTGGGGAACATACTGGATGAGCTGATGGCTTCATCAGCTCCAGAGGAATCTTCACTGAGGGCTGCGGTTCTCTGGGACTCTCTGACTGGGGGTAGAAGACACCACGTACATACAGGTAGGTATATTTGGGAAGGACATTCAGCCAGAGTCCAAAATCAGTGAATTAAGAAAATGTTGCATTTTATCATTACACGTTTTCTTTCCGAGATGCTTGTTGAAATAATGCGAATACGCAGCTACTTTTGCCAATATATCCTATCAACATGTGATGGACAACTGCCCAGTTGCTGTTTTATTTACTAACCAAAGCTAAACTCGCATTTGGTGTTTGACAGGTTCATTTGAGACGCTGGATGAACGAATATTTCATGCAAACACAACACCCAACAACATGCAACTGACAACAAATGACGGTGTATAGAACACAGGAAGGCTGAAGTAAAGAGGTATTACTACAAACAAGACTAACACAACAGCAGTCTCAGGATGATTGTATGCAGCATGCATTTATTCAAGAGACACATACAGATAGAAGTAAAATGTCCCACAGTGCCTGTTCAACAACACTGTGGAGGAAAAAGGAAACAGAGTGTGATTAATCACATCACGGGTGATTAATCACATCGCACATAATGTGTATTACTGTGATCTGTGATGGCGTCTCTCACCTCTTCATCACTGTTCTGATCGTCTGCCTTTGACTTCTTCTTCTCTCTCTTTTTCTTCTCGTCATCCTTCTTCTTCTTGTCTTTGTCAGGCAGGACGTCGTCCAGCCAGGCCAGATCGTGCTGCGAGAAGACCAGGTCCAACATCTTGCGCACGACCATCAGGCCGAGAATCTGTCGGAGAAACGGGTTCACACAATGCTTGAGCAGATGAAGGACCTGTTA
>JAZGTI010019602.1:0-11009 GCA_036877585.1 Botia kubotai | reverse complement strand
ATATACACTTAGCTCGTATGTTGTGTTTTACCTACTCAGGACTAGTACTATTTCACTTATGTATGCTTTGTTTTCTCTTGTACTGAATGCTTCTTTTGTGAACCTCAATTGTAAGTCGCTTTGGATAAAAGCGTCAGCTAAATGACTAAATGTAATGTAAATGTAAATGTAATGTACAAGCAAAAATCTTGTTGCACTTGTTGCAACGAGCATTGTCCGTGTTCACACGGGTGAAGTGTTACCATACTTTGGATCGTTTGGCTCTCTCCACCATCGTCACTCCATAAGCGCGAGCTCTCTCGTGTTGTGTGCGCGGGAGCTCTGTGTACTGCGGAACAGACTTACATTTTGTGCGTGAGATTGCAAATAACGGCAGTGCAGGCGAATAACGAATATTATCGCAAATTACAAAAGGCTGGTCGGGTAAAATATGCTAGGTAAAGTTTATTTAGCAATAATAAATAGGAAATTTATTTTTTTAATTTCTCCAGCACCGACAGCAGAACCGTTAACGTCAGAGCTTATTGATACTTCGGTCTTTTATAATTAGGCACCGGCACCGACTAAGTACTGGGTTTCGGTACCCATCCCTAAGCTTGATACTGGAATCGTTGGAATGATTTTTTTTTTAATTAGAATTTTTCTAGACTCAGTACCCCTAGAAATAGATTTTTTTTAGACTCAGTAACCCATAATAACAAAGTGAAAATAGAAATGTAAAAATGTAAAAGAGAAAATGATGAGAGATGAAACAAAGTTCCAGAAAAAAAGCCATCACTGCAGCCCTCCACTGATCTGGGCTATATGGCAGTGTCTAGCCTGTCCTCAGTGCAAAACACATTAAAGCCTGCTTGGAGTTTGCAAAAAAACTCTCAGACTGTAAGGAACAAGATTCTCTGGTCTGATGAAACCAAGATTGAATTGTTTGGCCACAATTCTAAACTTCTAAAGGAAATAAGGAACTGCTTATCACTTGCCCAACAGTGAAGCATGGTGGTGGCAGCATCATGCTGTGGGAGTGTTTTTCTTTAGCAAGTACTTGGAGACTGGTCAGGGTTGAGGGAAAGCTGTACATGACAATGACCCTAAGAACACAACCAAGACAACACATCATTGGCTTAGGGACAACTCTGTGAATGTAAGAGTGGCCCAGCCAGAGCCCTGATTTGAACCCTATCGAACATTGAAAGCTTGTTGTGTCATACCCAGAAAGACTCTAAGCTGTAATTGCTGCCAAAGGTGCTTCAACTAAGTACTGAGTACAGGGTCTGGATACTTATGTAAATGTATTTTATTTCTTGTTTAAAAAAAATTTGAAACATTTCTAAAATTCTGTTTTCACGTTGTTATGGGATACTGAGTGTAGATTAATGAGGGAAAAATGAATTTAAACAATTGTAGTATCAGGCTGCAACATAACAAAATTGAAAAAGTGAAAGTGGTCTGAATACTTTTTGAATGCACTGTATATAGGTCAGATATTCCCCCATGATTCCCCCAGGAAGCTCTGGACCATAAAAATCATCTTACAGCACACCAAATATTGATGTAATGTTAAGAGCACTAAGTGATACTCGTTTACCCTGTGTTCTGTAGTATTTAGACCAGATTCGGCAAACTGTGTATGAGAACTTGAAGATTTTGCACCAAGTGTTCAGATCCATAACTCAGATTTGCTGAGTTATAAGCGACCAGACGAGGCAGATCCGGACGGGAGGGGATTGGAAGAGAACTTCTCCAGGTGAACTTCACATACGCTGTTTCTTTTTTGGGTGCAGCTGTAGCCCTTGTTTGGAATGCATTATATGTATTACATTTTACATCGCGACTTAAAAGTAGCTTTTTGGATAAAAGCGACTTGCATTGCATTATACTATACATTGAGTATGTGCAATCCCTGGGATCGAACCCATGACCTTGACGTTGTTAACGTCATGCTCCAACCACTGAGCTACAGGAAAGCTTTTCCTGTTGCTCAGTTCCTACTTTATTAAAATATTGTATATATATATATATATCATCACTTCAACTGCTTTATTCTGAGGATCAGATCTTGGTTGTTAAATCAGACCCTGACCAGCTGTTTCTGTTTTATCACAGGCCCGAAGCTGTAAATGAATTTTATGATGGTGACCATGATAATGATAAGGAAAGTGATGTGGAGATCTGAAGGAGGTCATCCAGCATTCGGTCTTTTTGGGTTTCTCAACACTTGTATAGGGAGCCATTCTCTTCTATATCCAAAGTACATACTTAATGTATAGTGATCAATGTGTAGTATAATGCAATGTAAGTCGCTTTGGATAAAAGCGTCTGCCAAATGCCTAAAAAAAAAATGTAAAAATGTAAAAATGTACTTAACAAAAGCCTTTTGTTAAGTACTTTGGATATAGAAAAGAATGGCTCAAAGTCTTTTGTTGTACTTTACATGCATTGTTATCATTGACAACATTTAGGAATTTCATTGTCATGAACGTATTCTGTTTATCAAGTAGATACATCAGATTTCAGTTGTGTTCTATACAATACATTTGTTTCAAACATGAAAAATCATGGAATTATGGCATTGTGTCAATCTAGCATGCCTGACATCCAAGAGGTCATTCATTTTTTGCCTTGGCTTTTCTATTGTTTATAGAACGTTGCTCTAATAAATTTGTTGGAAAAAGACTTGGCTAATGAGTCTGACTTTGAACTTTTAAAATAGGTTCTCTAAGAAGTTAACATAGAAAACATATATTGTCATGTATAGGGACATCACCCTGGTGTAATAGGTTTGTTATTATGTATTGTTATATATTATAGTAGACAGAGGGGAAGGAGATGCACTAATTTAAATATAAAAGAAAATCACAATCACTTAATATCATGGCTGTAGGTAAAGTCCTGCATTTCAGGTAAACGGCACTTTATAACTGTACAAAACAGGTACTGATACTTCAACAAAAAAATTACATACTAAAGGCTGGCTATTTTTTGGGTACAAAAGTTCTAAAAACTAGTCACAACAAAGTGGCCTAGCTGACTACCCGGCATAGACTGGGTGTTTTGGAACGAGGGGTTTTAAAAAGATGGGCACTATAACACTGCTTTGCAGACTGAAAAGGCCCCAAAGAATAAAAAGAAATTATTGAGCATAATAAAGGCGCAAATAATAAGTAGTCTTTGGCACATTCCATGTTTAGGGTGTACAATCACCTTTTTAAAAGATTTTACATATTTATTCTAGAGCAAGTGAACACATAACCAGTCTTTTTTCTTTTGCATTTTTTTGCACGATTTAAGCTAAATAAGCAAAATGTTTTATATCCTTTTTTGCTGTTTGGGTTCTTTGTTCAACAGATTGAAGCTGTGCCTATTGTCTACATAAAACAGCTAACCAGAATACTATAGAGTTATAAATCTATAGTATTTTCATAAAATGTTTACTCAAATATACAAATATTTGACACACGTTTTTACACTCATTTTACACTCATTCCTTAACGTAACAGATAACTCTGAAAACCTTGACAGCACAACAGAAAATGTTAACTCCCTATTTTCTAAAACCTTAGTTGCTCCTCTACGGTTAAAAAAAGATAAGGGACAGCAGTCCTACTTTTCACCCTGTACATGCTAGCTCTGGGAGCAATTATTAAGAGACATGGAATTAGTTTTCATTGTTATGCTGATGATACTCAGCTATACATTTCTTCTAGGCCCAACGAGACTCATAAATTCACCAAACTAACGAATGCATAGTCGAAATCAAAACTTGGATGACTAGCAACTTTATACTATTAAATTCAGATAAAACAGAAGTTTTACTTATTGGACAGAAACCCTCCACACTGAACAACATAGAACACTGCCTTGTTCTAGATGGATGCTCTATAAAGCCTGCTTCATTAGCCAAGAATCTGGGTGTCATTTTTGATAATTTGTCCTTAGAAAGCCACATTTCCAATATCCAAACTGCATTTTTATATCTTAAGAATATATCAAAACTACGACACATGCTCTTGACGCCAGACACCAGACACATTAAAGACCCACCTCTTTAATCTAGCCTACACATAGTCATTTATTACTCAAAACTCAAATACTCAAAAAGGGATTATTAGGCTGCATTAATTAGGTAAACTGGAACCGGGAACACTTCCCAGAAGAATTTATGTACTGGCTCCACACTAAATCTGTCTGTCTTTCATGTCCCAAGGTCCTGTAGTCAGCTGGATCCAAACTCTGAGACCAGATGGTGGAGGACTGGATGAAATGACCCCTAAAACAGATCACCAGGATTTGATAGACTTCTTTAGTAAACCTACCGTTATATACATTGTAAACATCTAATATTTTATTGTATATATTTTATGTATTTATGTATGTATGCTACTTTTGCATGTTATGTAGTTCATGGTACTATTGCAAATCCCTTATACCCCTGTCCCATAAGATGTTATCTATTATATGCCATCCTTATGTAAGGTAGAACGCATCTTGCTCAATAATTTTGTGGTTTTATCGGTTCAGTCAACCCTTTATTCATAAACATACTATAAACTTAGTATACCTAATTAGTCTTATACATCTCACACATATTATTTGCAATAATACCATTAACATGTCATTTGTTCTGTGTTTTATTATTGTTCTTTGTTTTTTATGTAAAGCTGCTTTGAAACAATGTGACATTGTAAAAATTGCTATATAAATAACATTGAATTGAAAAAATGTTTTTATTTTTTCCTGAACATTCTGGATTGCAGTCAATACATATTTCCAAACCCTTTCATCTGATGGCAACTTCGGGGATAATTACAACAACAAATATGATTTTAGAAATTAAAATAATACTTTAAAGTTTATAAGTGAATAAAACTGCACACATTACATACAGCTTCCACAGTGGCAGATCAACATAAAATTAAAGCCATATAAAGCAGTCACAGCATCACTTAACTGTGATTTATGTAAAGCTGAACAGTAGCAAACATAACTCACTTGTATTGAGTAAATATTTTTTTGTATATAATAAATCTTCTGCACTAAATTGTTACTCCTTTTCATACCAGAACAAACTTAGGTTTCAGTGTTATGCTACTGATTCATTTCTCATCTCAATCACTCCTAAAAACATCATAAGCACTGGCTAATGTGCATTTGATAACCCAATGAAATGTTGGCAGATAAACAATGGGGCTAGGAAATGCAATGTGTGTAAAAGACATGACATGTCAAGAGTCAGACATGACATTCAACATGAACATCTGCATGGTGCGTCTACAGTTCCTCGCTCTCATATAGAGGAGCAGTATGATGAGGAAGAGGCTCTGTGCTTAAAGTAGAAAACTGGCTGACAATGGGCAGCATTTTCAGGGGCTTGGATGGAAGGGCAGTTTTATTCAAGTGAGCTACAAGAAAAGATGCAGCATTATTAATAGGAGGGAGTATTACATGCATATATAATAATTATACAGGGTTTTTTATTTTGTTCTATGTGTTAATATTAATGAAATAGAATATGTGTATGCCCCCCATATAAACTATATATAAATAATTATACATATATAAGTAATATTTTAAAACTGTCAAAAGTATTAACAAACCGTCTCAAATTGTCAAAAAGTATTAACAAAACTTGCTTACATGTGCACAACACAAAATAAGAGATGTCAAATAATTTCACTTACTGCCCACATCTAGCCGGGCATTACAGTTGGACATGCCGGCTTCATTGATGGCCGATACAGTGTACCAGCCTGCATCAGATTTCACCACTGGATCAATGAGCAGACACTGCTTTCCTGAACTGTCCTGAGAAAGACTGACACACCAAACACACAACAACCATCAGACATTGTGTACTTCTATATACACATAATTCATAAAGCTTTCAATTACAAATGATAAAACTGTTAAATTAATTTACCCCAAAATTATGGGTAAATTTATAATAAAAACTTAGATCTAACAGAAGGCATGTCACAACAATTTTCTTTTCTGCAGTCTTCCTCTACAGTTAAATTTTTCTAAGAAATATATATGGTGCTGTGGGTCTAGACACAGGAGTTTTGTAGTTTTTCAGTAGTAAAAAAAAAAAAAAAAAGAGTTGTTGCCATAAATTTGAACTGTTGGATATGGTTTGGAGTGACCGGTTCATCCAAAGATACTTTCTTCCTTCTGTGTAACATCACCCCAAGCACTCTACATACAGTAAAGATGAATGGGAACATTGTGAGTTCCAAAAATAAAGAATATTAGGTGAGGTTTTATGTCATGTCACATGTTTGCTTATTGACGTCTAGCTTGGCATATTGAATGGACACAAATGCAAATGAAATTTGAAAGCAATGACAGAGGTGAATGTTATCAAATGTTTTTCATGATACTTTTGCAAGACTTTTTTGGAACCAAAGATTCTCTGTCCTCATTTTCCTTAATTGTATGGAAATCAGCAACCAGGACATTCATCAGAATTAATTTATATTTATTATATATTTATTTTGTGTTTTATGGAAGAAAATCGTTTGGATTTAGAATGACATGAGTAAACGATGACCGCAATAGTTTATCTATATATCTTATATTAACATCTAATATCTAATAATATCCTCATGATAATAATATATAAATATTTCAGGAATAAAAAAGTGGATGTGATCCATGGATCTGACAGACCTCATTCTCATTGAGTTGATTCGCAGCATTTCTTTGTCTTTCTTCCAGTAGATCTGAGGGGTGGGAGATGCAGTCACCTTACACTCCAACCTCACAATATCTCCCTCCAGAGCCCGAGAGTTCCTCATCTTCACCACAAATGTGGGAGGACACAACTTTTCCTGAGCTGAGCACAGCAGGTACAGCACACAATTACACAGCTGTCATTTAACTCTGGAAGAGTTAACTACAATGATTCGAAGAAATATTAGCTTGACTTAAACAAAAAAATTACAGTGTGGATCATGGATAATATGCAAAACTATGTATTTTGTATAACAATTAGGTGAGCATAGGGGTCAACTTTTAAATAATTTTACTTTGTGTTTAGCAGATGTTGCCATGTTTGCCATGTTCCTGGGTGCTATGTGCTAACTTCTAACATGGAAAAATTACAATATATGAAGAAATATTTAGTAAAATAATATAAGGACATTCTTTGTGCTTCTTGACTTTCAGATGCAGATTACAGAAAACTGCTTACCAATCACGTCCAAGCGCAGAGAGAAGTGGCTTTCTCCAGCACGGTTCTTTGCTACACATTCATATACACCTGCATGGTGTGCAGTCACTATCTCAATGATGAAGGAGTGAACGCTTTTCTCACACACCAGCATCTTATGATAATCATCAGGCCGGATGAGTTTCCCATCCAAATACCAAGAAATATCTGGGGTTGGCAAACCTACAACCTGAAGAGGACAGGAAAGAAAAAATACTTTTTTATGATGTGTCCCTGGTGGACATAACATTATAAATGTTCCTTAGGAAAGGATTTAAGGCCAATTGTACTATTTTACTTATTTCACAAATATGATATAGAAATATAGTTGTGTGATATTTTTACTATTTCTAGCACCGAAATGTACAATAAATTGTTTTTTAAAAATTAAAAGTAAACACACCACACAAATAAACAACACACACGGTACAGCTGACCGAACTGTGCTGTGGATATGTTTGTATTAAAGCATGTGCATTACAGAACTATGCATACAACTTTATACTTGATTTTTTAGACTCCTAAACTTTTTTTGTTATTTAAAAAGGGCAGAAACATTATTGTGAGATGTTCTTATAAAACAAATACATATACAATATTTGATTGTTACAGATGAAAAAGTGTTTGCCTTAAAATCAATCCTGCAGAATCGTCCCTCTTCCACTGTTAGATCTTGAGGCACTTGGACAAATCGAGGAGCAAAGCATTTCTCCTGGATGGGGGAGACATCTGCACTGTCACCTCCAGAATGACTCTTTCTGGACCTGCTCAGATAAAAGAAGGTGAGCAGTGAACTGAACCGAACAACTGAACAGAATGGAGTCTTCAAAAAACAACACACACATACAGGGGTTAGACAATGAAACTCTCATTCATTGATTGCACATCCCACCAGTAAGAGCAGAGTGTGAAGGTTTAATTAGCAGAGTAATAGCACAGTTTTGCTTAAAATATTGCAATGCACAACATTATGGGTGACATATCAGAATTCAAAAGAGGACAAATTGTTGGTGCACGTCTCGCTGGCGCATCTGTGACTAAGACAGCAAGTCAAGCTGCACATCAAGCTGTCCCCTCTTCCCAGAATTGTGCTATGTACAAATCTGAATGTTTTAATAAATTGCCTAGATTTTTTCTGTGGGTAGAAGGTATACAGATACCATTTCTAGTTGATAGTGGTGCAAGTAGATCCACCATACAACTGTGTGACCTGTCATGTAAACCGCCGCTAACTAAAGACACCACAGTTTGTGTGTCAGCTTCTGGGCATCGTGTTTCTGAACCTTTAACAGCTCCACTTCAGTGTGAAACTAAACAGGGTTGGACAACCACACATCAATTTGTGTTGTCTGACTCCTGCCCAGTACCACTGATGGTGAGAGACTTAATGTGCAAATTGGGTATATGTCCAATTGCCAATGAGAATGGAGTCATGGTGACTGAAACGGCACACCCATGACATCGAGCTAAAGCCTATGAGTGGTTAACACAAGACACCAAATGGGCAACTAAAATTTGTGCAAAAGCATGTCACAAATTTATGATCCAAAGACAAATTTTTGCTGCCTAGCAACCTACACTGCACGCCACACGAAGTAACAGAAAGAGACATATCTTTTGAAAGTAGTTGGTTCTTTGATCTGCCAGGAGAAACCATAAAAACGGAGTGGTTATTCTGGTCAGTGCACTCGTGTGCACTCAGTGTCTCTTTGTTAGAGGATCAATTAAGATATTTTCTTATCCCAGATTCATTTCCTCATATATTACTAGCAACAAGGGATGATGCAGAATGGTACACAGTTGGTACATTCATGAAACAGTGTAGTCTGGCTACAGACTGGATATTATGTGAGCACAATGTGTATTATAGCTCCGCATTGAAAGCTTATCAAAGTCCCAGTGCTGCTGTGATTACTGTAGGTAATCAGGTGCCATTATTTACCTGTGCGCACTCCAATTTTTCCTGTTAAGAAGATCAGAGAGGCTGGCCAGCCAACAGGCAGTAAACACAGCTGTTCAACCTACAGCACCAAATGTGCCAAATCCTTACACTATTATGTTAAAAATACCTCAAAGCTCACAATAGTTTTCTGTTGTTGATCTTGCCAATGCTTTCTTTATCGTGCCAATGGCTAAGGACAGCCAATTTTGATTTGCTTTTAAGTTTGATGGCAAGTCATACACTTTTCCATATTTATGTCAAGGGTATTGTGAAAGCTTAACAATTTTATTGATAACGTTGGCTTTGCAGTGACAAAAATTTCACAAACGCTACTCTCTCATAATTTTTTTTCTTTTTTTTGCTGTCTAATTTATCAGCACAAGTTGCTGAACTAATTGCTCTCACATCTGCATGTAAGCTGATGTCAGAAAAACTCTAGATATGCATTTGGAGTTCTCGATTTTGGTGCTTTGTGAAAACATAGACAATTTCTCAAGTCAGATGGGAAACCAATCTTAAATGCTTGTTTTGTTTCTGACTTTTTAGAAGCTATTCTTCTCCCCAAGCAGATTGCAGTCTGCAAATGTGCAGCGCACACACAAGTTAATGATTTTGTTTCTAAAACTAGCTGCCATCCAAGGCGAAGAGCTCGCCTGTGTTAAACTCAACTCTAACCACACACAGGGAGTTTCTTTTTCTTCTCTTCACAGCATGCACACTTTTGCAGCACAGACAGAGAAGGATGGACGGAGAAAGTCTAACTGTACAATTAAAGATGGTATTTGGGAAGGACCAAATGGGTTGCCATGTTTGCCTAAACATTTCATTCCACATTATGCCAAGTTGACACACAGGTTAGACCATGTGTCAAAAGGGGGGGATGGTGGAGCAATTGACAGCCTAGGTTTTCACAACCTATGCTGAACAGTTTTGCAAAAAATGCATGATTTGTGCCACACATAACGTTGCAAAAGGTACACAAATGCCTATAACTGCACATCCACCACCAGAAGGACCATTTGACCATCTAATGATAGATTTAATTGAATTAGCCCCATGTGAGGGGAAAGAAATATTGCTTGGTCATGGTGGATATGTGGTCAAAATGGGTAAAAAAAATTTTCCTACCTCTAAACAAGATGCAGCAGCAGTAGCAAAGGCACTGCTAACCGAAATTGTACCCAGGTGGGGTATACAGGTGGGGTAAGAAAATAGCTCAGACAATGGCACACACTTCGCAAATGAAGCAATAGAACAAGTGGGTACATTTTTAGGGATAGACATGAGGCGACATTGTGCATATCATCCATCCTCAGGTGTAGCAGTGGAAAGAGAAAATGGCACAATTAAAAAATAAATTGGCTAAATGTTGTGAAGAAACAGGGCTCACATGAGTAAAGGCACTTCCAATTGTCTTAATGTACATGAGAATGAGAAAATAATCAAGAACAAATTTGATCCCATTTGAAATTCTGTTTGGCAGACCACCCAAACATTACAACCCAACAGTACAACCCCAAGCAGTACAACCCAGAAACTCCCAATTGCCTTCTACAGACTTATGTGAATATGATATGTTAACTACTGTAAGGAAATGTCTTCTCTGTTATCAAATGTTTCTGTGCAGGTGAAAGCAGCACAACAACCACAAGCTGAAACCAAACAGCACATACACTGGGAAGACGTTGAGGAAAACACACTACACACTGATTCATCAGTACAAAACGGGTAAAAACTTCAGGGCTGTGCTAGGCAGAAGAACTACATTCTTTTAGGGTGTACTCACACTAGGCAATTCGAACCGTGCCTGAGTGCGTTTGACCACCAAAGCGCGGTTCGTTTGACTAGTGTGAGTGCTCCGAA